>CM076581.1:1472500158-1472786055 GCA_034641835.2 Pinus albicaulis
GATTGAATTACCAGCAGGAATTGGAATAGCACCCATATTTAATGTTTCATATTGTGAAATGTGCGAAAATTATGAATGATTTCACGGCTATTTAGATTGCCACGAAATGTGTTTTAGGAGGGGCGCCGCGAAATTTTCCGGCCGATGGAAAATTAGATTAAAGTTTGGCCGAACTTTGATTAAGAGTTCGGACGAACTATTAAGTCGTTAGACTTAACGGGTCATCGGCGCAAAAAATAGTTCGGCCGAACTAAAGCATCACCAATTACATAGCTTGATGTTTCTGAAACTTTGGACTGATTAAACTCCATGAAACATTCTGAATTAACTGTCAGAACTAAGATAAGCATTTTCAGAATTGAATATACTTTCAGGAAATATGATTTTTATGGAATTTCATAAAAATTTACTAATTTTAATTAATTTTCTAATAAAATGGGTGCAAACAATTTCTGAGGGTCATTGTGATTCAGTGAAATCAAAATTCTGTATCTCCCAAAATACATTGTAAAAAAAATTGAAAAAATTATGGGCATTAAGTTGTTTGTCGTATCTAATGGGTAGCTTTTAGATTTTTAGTTTATAACTTATATGTTAAGAAATTTTTTGCGTCGCGAAACATATCCAAAATATTCAGTTTTTTCATATTGGACTAGTTCAAAAAATTCTAGTAATTATGATATGCATCCATTGGCTTTGTAAATATGACGAAACTGAAGTAGGCTCTGTCTAGATTATTGTAACACATTTTGTTTTGTCAAAAACACAAATTTTCAATGAATATAACATTGCGTATTAACATGACTTCTTATGAATCCTTTGATTGTTAAGAAACACACACTCAAAGAAACGCCAAGTTGACATATCAAATCTGCATAAAAAAACTTTAAAAAATAAGTAATAGAAAGCTAACAAAATTTCTGACAACTTTATTTTTATTTCAAAATGAAATTCTAAACAGAAAAATTGTTATAGTTAGCAGAAATTTGAAGAACTGAAAAAAAAAAAAAAAAAAAAAAAAAAAATGGAAGTTTTTTATCAAAAAAGGGCAAAAATTGTAACCCAACTTCACATTTTCACCCATATTTGTACCTATACAAAGGAACAGAGTAAGAACTACAAGAATAATCTACAGAAGAGGAGGACCGGACTTTGAATTGGAAGGAACAGATGCCAAAGACAACAAAGAAAGAAGTGGAAGCCATTTTGGAGAAAAGAGCAACAAAGAAGACCAAATGAAAAACCTAATATCAATATCTAGTTAAATGGAAAGGACACCCTATGGAAGATGCCAGTTGGATGACAAAAATAGAGTTACAAAATTTTAGTACAGATCCTGAAGAATTGATGGATCAATCTTGTCTTCCCCGGGAGTCTAATGCAGGAGCATTTGGACTTAGCTAACAATGTGGTTGTATGTTCACATGTTGTGGCTAACATGAGGTGGATAAACATTGGTCATTAACATTTTATTTAGTTTTAAGTGAGAGAAGTTAGTCTGTTTGGTTTTTCTAAATTAATTAGGAATAAAATAGCAATTGGTTTCTCCTCGTGAGGAGATCAAGCCAAGTAGGATAAGAGCTTAGAAATAGGGTAGCAATTTTTTTGTTAGGAGTGGTTCAAATAAAAATATAATTAGAGACAAGAAGGACCGCCTCAGTGATATATATGTATATGCGTAGGTGTGAAGAGGGCAGAGTAGTGTGTGGAAAAGGTGTGAAATAGGTGTGCGAGAAGAGTGAGAGAGGAGAAAGCACAGAGAAGAACTAATTGTAAAAACCAGTCAAGGGCCTGGCTATGTGATTCCATTTATTATTAAATTCCAAGTGTTTTGTAATTGATCGGGCTTTCTGTTTTAAACCATTGTTTTAAAGATATGTTGAATCGCATATGTATTAATCTCACATTAGGAAGGACAATTAGATTTGCAGGCATAAGAAGGACCATAGATACAACACCGATGAACGATGAGAGATTGCATCATAGTCGGAAGACATCACACATCGCAAAGAATATTGTTTACAGTTAAGAGTTTCACAAGTTAAGCTATTCAATTGTGATGCGAAGTGAGTTGGTGTAGATATAACTTGGATTGTCGAATCCAGCAAAGGGTCAACGGTGGAGATTGCAGCGCACAGAAAGCAATTCCGCAGATCACAAGATGTAGAAATTAAAGTTATGGCCGTTTCAAGGTAAACTAGGTTGGTTGCGATGAAAAGTGGAGAGGACACGCGTCGACACATCACAACTTTGCAAATCACAGGGAATAAGTTTTAGTGTTAAAGTTAAATTGTAAATGCGGTGAAGTGCGATCGACAATGATTGGTTAGGAGTGTTGTGGGACCCCCGGTAAGAAGTTTTGCGTATATGGTTTGTTTTGGGTTTATGTGTGTCTGTTAAAAAACGTTGTCAGTTGCTTCGCGTATGTATGTTTGTGAATTTACAAAAGTGAAATCCACTGTGAATAAAGAATTGTATGGACCCATAAACTATATAGTTTTGCGCGTACTTTGATATTTGTGCAGTTAGTCTGCATCAAGGTGGAGTTGGAGGTGGAGGTGGAGGAGAATCCATGGAAACATACACTGGTAGAGGATGTTTTGGCTGATCAAATTCCCCCTCGGATGACCTTATGAGATCATCCATGTAGCCAGGATGTGCCTACATTTTATCATGAACTGATTAATATAAATTCAATAGATTATTAATTAATATAAATAATGTATATTTTGACGATAAGAGTCAAAAGTTTCATATATATGTACTTGGCCCGAGTTGCACAGGCCTTACAACCTCCAAATGTCACAGATGTCATCACAACACATTTGTGAATATGGAAAAGAATGTTTGATGGGTAGACTCTCGAGGTATGCATCATCATATAATGGAATAGCGGGTCAGGAGGAAAAGTTGGTGGTTTTCTCATCTCTCCACACAATCTGACATGTGCATTGGTCAATGCCATCTTAATGGTATATGCAATGGTATACTTGGTCTCAATGCCGAGCTGCGACGACTTCTAGCTCTGTTGGAAAAACATGCTATGAGATGGTAGTGGCAAAAATTTGGGAGGTGGCCGTACATGCTCAAGGTCCCTACGAGCATCAACACGAACATAGTTACATCCCAAGCCGAATGCATAATACCTAGATTTGGTATAAGTGTAATACAACCTCATATGTAGGTCAAACTTCACATATATATGCTTTGCGGAGTAAACGGGCACCTGGTCATGGTGGGAGAATTAGCCCCAACCTTCAATGAATCGATCATAAACATAGGGGGTCACATCAAAATAGCTAAAGAATTTGAGTGGAATAATAACAACATGTCTAGCATGACAATCTAGAGGGGTGTTAAACAATGCTCCACGAACATCAATGTCCTTGGTGGAGGTTTTCACTGCCTCCCAAGTGTGCAAGCCTATAAACTCTAGCCTCCTCATCATGTATATGGAATGTAGGAGGTGGCTCTATGGGCTCGCCCTCAAGTATGCATTGATAAACCTCTCAATGTTGTCCAACATCAAAGTCAAACTATGCTTAGTAGGTGACCTAGTAGGGATTTTACCCAACTCTCGTGTGATACATGTACATCGCGCCCTAACATATTCCAGTGTAATAGTGGTTGTAGCGTCATTTGATAGAGGGCTCAACGCTGCAGGACGATCCTCAACTTTGCCCTGTTGAGGGTTTGCAAATCATAACCATAACTTGATAACATATATCACAAACCAAGTAGGATAACATACATTAAATTCAAACACATGAATTGAAGACGATTTGAAAATTAAAGACAATTTCAAGACAACCACATAAATTTTCACGAGGATTTAAAAATGTAGGCGATGTACTTGCAACATGTGAAGAAGGAACACTATCAGTAGCATGATCATTAGCAGAGATAGAAACACTGGATCTGACATTCTGACTCTTGTCAGAGGTAGGATATATGAGTGGAAGATGCACTCTTGGTGGGCCACATGATCTATCACGAGATCGACCATGTATCATCAGATAGCCCCACACGCGGATGGCCTGTGGTTTGGGGGTGTATAGGAGATGGCTCTACATAGTGCATATAATAGACATAATACATATAAACTAATCCAAGAATTTTTATTGACTAAACTATTACATATAATACATATAAACTAATCCAAGAAAAAATGTTGACTTAGAAAGAATATTGACAAGAAAACCATTTCTAAACTCAAGTAGAATAATCTAGCCTGAAGGCCTAAACTTTAGAGTCCATTTTTTGATAATTCATCAACCAAAGTATAGAGTTCCATGTAAACACAATCAAAAGAGGCGATCAAGAAAAAAATGTTGACTTACCACAAGTTCAAGAAGGAAATTTTTTGGGATGACCTTAAATTTGATATTTAGAAGTTTGTGGTGGAATTTTTGGTTTTCCAACAAAATAAAGTTGAGAAGATTAAGGCCTAAGTCTGTTACATCCTTTAGCCATTCCAAGTCAACATTGAAGCATTTCTCTATACCATTTTTATTATCCAATCTAATTGGATAACTAAAGTAAGGGATGGATGGAAGAATGATGAAGAGGTTGTATAATCATTCAAAAGTTGCAGTAAGATCCTAGTACATATGATACATTTATCTAAAAAAATGATTCATTATGGTACACACATCACTTATATCTCTGTAAGAATTCCCAACTAAAACAAAATATTCTTTTGGAATTTCACACCTCCCCCTAAGGAGGGAAGTTAGGATTTTTAAAAACTTACCACAGGATAAAGAAGGAATTTTTTTGGGATGACCTTAAATTTTATATTCAGAAGTTTGTGGTGGAATGTTGGTTTTCCAACAAAATAATGTTGAGAAAATTAAGTCCCTAGGTCTATTACATCCTTTAGCCATTCCAAGTTAGTGTTGGGAGGAGGTCTCAATGTATTTTATCACATGTTTACCCAATTATGAGGGAAAAAGTGTCATCATGGTGGTAGTTGATATACTTACCAAGTATGCACACTTTTGTGCATTATCTCATCCTTTTAAAGCTAGTACAATTGCTACTGCATTTATGGAAACAATTCAAAAGCTAAACAGAAACCCAAATATTATTTTAAGTGATAGAGATCCCATTTTTATTGGAAATTTTTGGATGAATTTGTTTTCTTGTCTTGGTACTCAATTAGCTCATAGCTCATATTATCATCCTCAATCTGATGGGAAAAATAAGATAGTGAACAAATGTTTGGAAGGATATATTTATTTCTTTGTATCTAATATTGGGTCAAGTGGTTACCTCTGGTTGAATGGTGGTTTAACACTTCCTTTCATACTATAGAAAAAATCACCCCATTTATGGCACTTTATGGATATCATCCACCACCCATCACATCATATTTAAGAGAAAATTCTAAGGTTAAAGTAGTGGAAGATCACATCAATCATAAACAACAAGTTCTCCAACTCTTAAAGGATAGCCTCACTCTGGCACATAATTGAATGAAACAACATGCTGGCCAACATCGTAGTGAAATAAGTTTTGATGAAGGCAACTAGGTATTTTTACAACTACAACCATAAAAACAAATGTCCCTCAAGAAAGCTAGGAAGTATAATAAATTATCACCCAGTACTATGGTACTTACAAGGTATTGAAAAATATTTGTACTATGGAATACAAATTGGAGTTGCCTACATCTTCCCGAGTACACCATTTTTTCCATGTTTCACACTGTAACTACACAATGCATGATGGATTAAGAGGAGGCTTGTGATACTACATAGTTGGGAAAGTTAGTGACACAAGGAGGCTCCAATTCCCACTACAACTGTGCAACATGCAATCCATGGCAAGAGAGATCATTAATTACATAATTGGAAAGGCTAAGCAACCAGATATATGACCTAGGCTCCAAGGTTGCTCACTGTGCTGGTGGAGGAGACTGTCCTTAAGCTAAGTAGAGTGCACCAGTCTGAGAGATAAGGATTTCATAACTAATACTTAGGAGAGTGAAAATTACTCATCACTTGCCTAGAAGATCAAGTATGCTCGTGATTTGTGCAAGATGTGAGGACAAGGAAAGACTCCAAATTGGATACTTGTTGGATCCACTGGGGCTCCACTCAATGAACCTCTGACATACAATCTGCATTCATGGCATACTAAAAAATAACCCTTAATTTAACTACATATTGGAAAATACCTCTAGAATTCACTTTATTTAACTCCCTACCAATACAAACCCAATGCACCTTCCCAATTTAAAAACCCCCTACTTTCACTAGATATTGTAGGTATCCATATTTTCATTAAAATTTTTTATAGCCCTTTATATTTATATCCACAGTATAGTGACATTTGAGTGACATGATGCCTCTATTATGACCCCAAATTAATTCTACAATTATATATAATTAGTTCTCCCACAATGAAATTACTCAACCCACACTCACGCACATCTCACAATGACTTGTGCAATTTAATGGTCTAAGGCACACAAAGAACAACCATGTTTTAGGAATATTTATTATGTACATGTATATAAAAGGACTGATCTATATGATTATGAAAAATCAATTGATGAATATTTGTGAATACGTTTTCACAAAATAAGGTGTTCAAGCACAAGTCTAGACCCTATAGATGCAAGACCACTATCTACAACCAAGGTTGGGGCCTCAAAACTCAAATCCATATAAAGTGATGGGTTATACCCCCATCACTCAATTAATCATTCACTCACTATATCTCAAGTAAGGGAACTTATTACAACCTATTTGGGTCTTTGGAGAGGCATAAAAAGAGAAACCTCCTTTGGAGAGTACCATGGCTCACTAGTATAAATTGGGATATTTGCAGTGGAAACAAACAAAGACAATGTAGGGAAAGGTGCTACCTAGATCAAAATAGGCTTAAGAGGATCTGTCAGAGGAGGATTAAAAGGAGGTACTAGACCTTTAGTAAAATGGACTTTTGACAGAGCTGACTCTGGGTAAGTGTGTAATGATTCAAAATTAGAAACTGGAGACCAACTCCCCTGACTAAAAGGAGAATCCGATTCACTTGAAAATTCTTCCACAAAAAGTGGAGGAAGACCCTGCAGTCATCAATACTGATGACAAGGTTTAGTGGAAGCCATGGTGAATGATATAGATTTTTACAAAAAAATGTTAATTGATGTTCTTATATCATCTCAGTTACCAAAACGACACACTCTTAAAAAAAAAAAAGACTTTATGATATTAGTAAGAAATAAAAATTTATCTGATAGTCACAAATAGTTAGAGATGAAACCAAATATCGAAGGACTATAGGAGATATTTAGCAAAAATGAGATAGTTATGATTACTCCTAAGCTTCACTCGAACCCTAGTAAGAAGGGGCCAAGTACTCTCGTGAAGACTCAGAACCCTCCCAAAAAAACAAAGATGAAGTAGGTTCATCTGTCTAGGTTCTAGGGAATCCTACCGTAGTCACCTTACATAAGTCCCTAGGAATATGGCCACTAAGTTCACCTAAAATAAAAGACACCACTGGGGGGGGGGGACACAATCATAGACAATATTCTGTGTGGGAATGATACCCACCGAAATGAAATCGAAAGAAAACTACCTTCTTTCAGAGTATGATGTTGTCTCATGTTTAACTCCCGTGTTAGCAGAGCAGTCTAGATGATGTGAGTGCAACATAATTTTATCTATTTAATGACACTAGTTTATTTTTATATCCTTGGGGAGTTGAATTACACAACCTAACCCAAGAGCCTACCAAAAAATAATGCATGTTTTTCTAAAACAAAGAGTTACTAATTGATTTTATTAAGTTGCTTTTAAAGGAACTTTATTAGTGTCTTCGGAAGGGTAATGGCATATGAAGTTCGTGAGACCTGACTCAAACCATGCAGAAATAATTCTCTTCAATCAAATTTCGATGAAAAAGCGTTTCTATAGGGAGAGAATGCTAACGTATTTTCTAAAAGAAACAACCCTAATGCAAATTCTAATATATCTCAGCACATGCAAACATTCACAACTCAAAATAAATAACTCATCATTAAATTGATTAAAACAAAAAAAAATAACAATTTTGTCTTTTCTTTTCAAGTAATTCAATTAAGCTACTCTTTTAAAACAAAATTACATGTAAATGGCTGAAAATATCATAGTTCAACAAAAATGGACCTCAAAACTAGTAAACAAGCAAAAGCCAAAATAATGAAATCCACAAGCAACGTGGAAAATAGGGTTTTGATGGCACTAATGTGGGTTTCTAGGTTATACAATGCATTAATATCTAGGGTAATACTTTGTACAAAAAATATCCTGCATTATCATGCACTAGAAGGCACCATTAGGGTGTGTTACTTTAGTTTTTCTTGCAGAAAGAAAGATTTAGGCCACAACAAAGACTAAGACTAGTAATTCTATCATATAGACACACATATGACATGAATTCATAGGTGACAATACCAAATGGAGGTAAAGGTTCAAGATCTAGGAGGTAGAATCGAAACCGAGAATTAGAACAATCCCCAGCAAAGTCACCAATTCTTCTATAGGGATTTATGCTCGGTTAAAAAAATAATAAAACCCTCTCAGGTTTCTCAGTACCTAAGGCAGATGAATCAAGGGATATACTCTTTTAAGTAGATCCCTTGATCCGTCTACCTGAGGTTCCGAGAAATATGATGTTATGCAACCAGCTCACCAAATATAAGAAAAGATAGATCAACGACTTGAGAAATAACATATTTGAGAGGGAAACCTCCAAATTACATCATATAAATGAAAAATTATTAGATGATTCAAATGAAAATACCTCCTTGTTATATATATGAGTCTAAGGGGTCATGATATAATTAGAGCCTACATAACAATAATAATGTAAAGATACAACAATAAAAATAGTTGGATTAAATCGGGCACAACAATAACAATATGGGAGCTACATGGGCATAGCAATAACAATATGGAGGCTACACTAGTATTATAGGGACCTAACATGCCCCTCTCCTTCAAAAAAACATTCTCCTCAATGCTTGAGTAGTTCTTGATGCTTCTGTATAAAATTATCATCTTCCCATGTGGAATCTTCAGTTGGTAAGTTCTTCCACTTAATGGGAACTCTGAAATTGATCGATTTCATTGTTCTCAGGTTCTTGTTTCTATGAATGCTTCAGGCTCCAATATGATTTTTCCTTCTTCATCAAGTTCTAGAAATAATGTTTTAAATGGGAGCTTGTTACTGATAACCTTATTTAAGCATGAAACATGGAAAACTGGTTGTACTCGGGAAGATGCAGGAAGCTCCAATTTGTATGACATAGTACCAATATTTTGCAACACTTTGTAAGGACCATAATACTTGGGTGAAAATTTATTATCCTTCTTAGCTTGCTTGAGGGACATTTGTTTGTGTGATTGTAGCCTTAAAAATTCCCAATCACCTAGAGGTAACCACTTGACCCATTTTTTTAAAATAAGATACAGAGAAACGATGATATCCTTCCAAACATTTGTTCACTATCTCAGTTTTCCCATCAAATTGTGGATGATAATATGAGCTATGAGCTAATTCTGTTGCAAGACAAGAAAATAATTTCATCCAAAAATTTCTAGTGAAAATGGGATCTCTGTCACTTACAATAATATTTGGGTTTCCATGTAGATTTTGAGTTTTTTCCATAAATGCGGTAACAACTGTGCTGGCTTTAAAAGGATGACATAATGCACGAAAGTGTACATACTTGGTAAATCTATCAACTACCACCATGATGACACTCTTTCCTTCAGACTTGGGTAAACCTGTGATAAAACCCATTGAGACCTCCTCCCAACGCTGACTTGGATGGATAAAGGTTGTAACAAATCCATGGTATTAATATTCTCAAATTTATTTTGTTGGAAAACCAAACATTCTGCCACAAAATTCTGAATATTAGATTTAAGTTCATCCCAAAAAAAATTCCTTCTTGATCCTAAGGTAAGTTTTTAAAAATCCAGAGTGCCCTCCTAAGGGGGAGGTGTGTAATTCCAAAAGAATATTTTATTTGATTTGGGAATATTAGAGAGATACAAGCGATATTTGTACCATAATGAATCATTTTTCCAGATAAATGTATTAGATATACTGGGATCTTGCTGTAAATTTTGAATGAGTGTCCGCACCTCTTCATCATTCTTCCATTCATCCCTTGCTTCAGTTATCCAATCAGGTTGGATAATAGAAATGACACAGAGCAATGATTCTGCATCCTCATCCCTTCTTAAGAGTGCATCTGTAACAAAATTTTGTTTCCCTCTTTTGTAAATGATTTTAATGTCACAACCCAACATATTTGTGACCCATTTTTGCTGTTCTTCTGAAGATAATATTTGTTCCAAAAAATATTTAAGACTAGCATGATATTTTTTTTTTTTAATCTCGAAGTGTCTTCCCATTAGGTAAGGTCACCCTTTATTTAGTGCATGTAGTATTTCCAACATTTCCTACTCATAAATAGGTTTGTGTAAATATCTTTCCTTGATTGGACAACTTTAAAAATCCATTAGACGAAATTTCAGCCTAAAAGTGCCCACAAAATTTTCACGTATTTTCCATGTTATAATATGTAAACCAATCAAAATCCTTTAAATTTAAAAAGAGGTACATGTAAATATTTTGGAGGGAAAAGATGAAAAACTACTTCTTTTTTTTAATTGTATTTTTGGCTTATCTCCTGATAGGTTTACTCAAATTTCAAGTGTATACACTCGTTGGATTCAAAATTAAATTCCACATCCAATGAGTATCCATTATGCATACTTTTGATAATATTCACAATGATAAAAATTGAAGATACATTAAAAAAGAGTGTTGAACACTCTTTTTAAATGTATTTGTGATTTTTATCATTGTGGGTCTTCTCAAAAGTATGCACAATGGGTACTTGTTGGATGTGAAATTTAATTCCACATCCAATGAGTGTCAACACTTGAAATTTGAGTAAACCTATAAGGAGATAAGCCAAAATAAAATTAAAAAAATAGTTTTTTCTTTTCCCTCCAAAATTCATAGCTCTTATTTTATTATATTAACTATTATTTTATTATTTTTCTTTAGGAGGCCAATTTCAGGTTGAAATTTCCTCTAATGAATGGGTATTCCTTCTTGCATTAGAACAACACCAATTCCATTTCATGAGGCATCACATTCCACAATAAAGGTTTTTTTTGAAGTTTGGCGTAGCTAAGACCGATGCTTAGCACATTGTCTCTTTAAGATGTTCAAAGGCCTTAGTTGCTTTTGGAGTCCAATAAAGTGCATCTTTCTTCAGTGATGTTGTTAAAGGCACTGCAATTCTCCCATAAGTATTAAAAAACTCGCGATAATACTTTGTCAACTCGAGGAATCCTCGAAGATGCTTTAGGGTTGTTGGGATTTTCCATTCCTTAATGGCTTTAATTTTGTTAGGGTCTACCTTAACACCCTCATGAGATACAATATGACCCAAATATTCCACCTCTTGTACTCTAAAGAAACTTTTGGAGGTTTTTGCATATATTTGTTTCTCCTCCAATAGTTTTAGCTCCATATCAACGTGTTGAACATGATCCTTCTCAGACTTGTTGCAGATTAGTATATCATTAAAAAATACTAACACAAATTTTCTAAGGAAGTGTTTGAAAATGGAATTCATCAGATATTAAATTGTGGAAGGTGCATAAGTAAGGATAAAAGGCATGACCAAAAATCATAATGACCTTCATGAGTTTTGAATGTTGTCAGAATGTCTTAGTCTTCATTCTAATTTGATGAGATCATGAACGAAGTTCTAGATTGGTGAAGTAAATTGCTCCATGTAATTTATCCAAGAATTCATCAATGGCAGGTGTTGACTTGAGGGGTCCTGAACTAGGGTCATAGTTTTTTGCACAACTAAAAATACCCTCCAACTACTGGCCCTTTCGGCTGTGATATTCTTGCGCAGACCAAAGTCTCACCAGAAGCAGTATGGGGTGGTGCTAGAACCAGTTTTTCGCACCCTAAGGGAGCATTTGATGAGTGATTTAACCTTACTTATCGATCTAAGGCTTATTAGATTGCAGAAAATTCACAGAAACCATATTTAAGTGTAGATGAAACCCTTAACAGATATGCGCCAACATATTATTATACTTCAATCAGATCTAGCATATCAAAGCATAAATAATACTCACATGATCACATAGATAGTTTTCTAGTAAAATCTTTAATGCAAAAGTAATCCTCACACGAACACAGAGATATTTTCACAGATAATTAACTCAGATAAATGCACATTCAACAGAAACAAATCAATAGATAGTTAACATATTCATGCATAAACACAGAAATTGAAATAGAGTTCGCCAAAACTTCTTCTTTATTGATAAGTCTTCAACCCAATACAATTCCTTCTGTCTGCGCACATAACAATAGATTCCTTGCACATAGCTCAAGACTTGGTCTCCGCGCACACAACCAACAGGAGCCTTTCTACCTAGACCAGATACAAACTAGATCAAAACATTAACATAAAAATAACATGACTAAAACTTAACTATATTTACTCGACTCAACTTATTACATATTTATATGAATTTGACGTGCACATACCATGGTCTTAAACCATGGTTTGATACTCATGGTTTCTCTTTTTACCCATTACAATTATAAAGGAGCTTTGACCTGCCCAAAATCCCCTTGACTTCTGCGCACAACATGTTTCAACAAAACTTAACCAAAGTTATACAAAAATTTGACCTTAGGGGACCCCATCCCAATAGGCCCCCAAAAAAATCTAGTGACTCGTCCCAAGTCACTTTGGTCCCGGTTCCCGCATCTTGTCCTTCAACACCTGAATGGAAGTTTTAAGTGGTTGAATGAATTCTGTACTCTACGTTGTAGTGTTATGCACTTCTTCGACCAATTTCTATGTAGTTGGCCCCTCGGTTGCCAGGCTAATACTTCTCTGGGTCTGCTACAAGCTTCTGAGGGCACCATTGATGTTCTGGGATAACTACAAGGCCTCCTCAGCCCAAGGCTAAATTATGTTGTCCAACAACTACTCCTGTCGCCACAGTGTGTCGATCTCTTCTTGAATGGCTTGAATTTCCTGCAAGCAAGCCAATCGTTGGGATGGCACCAGGTTTGGCGCATCGACCCATATCTCATTAAATTGTTGTTCCTTGGCCCGCAGATCCATCTTCAGCTATTGTGTGACAGGGTCATCTTGGAAGGAGGTCCAAATTTCCTTGGCATCCTCTAGATTTTGGCTACAAGAATCCACAAAAATAGTGATGCTAGCAGTTGACTCCTGAACTACCTTGGCATGCTTTGCGTGAACTTCCGAAGGTGTCTCGAGCTGCAACTTCATCTAAAAATTGGCGATCTTCTGCTTGAGTTCTACTTGGATTGTTGAAACTTCTGAACGTGAGGCTTTTAGCGCAAATAATAGCTTTTCCAATTTGATAATGGGCACTGCAGTAGTTGGTACAGTGATTTTGGAAAGCCCGAGCACAACTGATTGAGGAGAGTTTCCAACTGGGCGCACTGGCTTTTAGTGACATGACGCGCATCCTCTACGAGCTGCTGACCCTTAAGCATTGTGGCGGCTTGCTGCTGAGTTGCCGTGGTGTCTTGGAAAGCCTTGTACTCTCTGTACTGTAGCTCATTTGCGATCATCATATGCATAACATGCAACTTTCTGCTAGGGAAGACAACCAAATCAATGCCAACCTCACAAATTTTGGGAATGACTGCGCATAGCTCGGAATTGGAAATATTAAGTGTTGCACATAAAACTTGAAATATGCAGCTTTCAGACCTAGATGGGTGCCGAATGGCCAACTTTATCACCTGTCCCGCACTTGCTTGACCAACTCTCAGTTGTATGGCACTCGCTTGCATTCTGAGCTGTTGGAGCCCTTGCTTCTTGTCATAAAGGACTGATTTATATTGTGCTTCGACCTTGTTCCATACATATTTGGGGACCACCTGGATTGTGTTTCCAATTTTGTCAAAATCCTCCTCTTTGAGCCTTAATGGATCAGTCTCGATCTTCTTATAGTTTTTCTTTTTAATGCGAGACCTCAGGGTGGTCTGAGGCCCTCTTTTGGTTCCTCATTGCCTGTCCACCGGTGCATCAAAACTGTCTCCATCCTTATCTTACAACTCATCATCAGTGCATAGGTCAACTGTCTCTACCATAATGGTGGGTTTTGGGTCCTTCTATGCATCCTTTGGATGATCTTTCAGCGTGCACGACATCGTATGGGTCTTATGTGGTACTGATGAAGACACACCACCAGATGTACTTGCTTCGAGCCATAAGGGGGGCCACTTGGTCGTAGTTCACGTAAGGTCATCCTCCGTAACCATGAATGTCAGCTCATACCAGACACCTGCCATGTCCCTTTTTGTGCAAACGTGCACATTGTGAAAGGTGGCCTTGAAGTCCACAATTTGCTTGTATTTCTCATACAATGTAGGTGACAGTCATGTCTTGGACTGCACCGCTTGAAATATTTCGGCGTCAAAATACACTCGTAATATTTTATTTTCTATTATCCTCGATGGTAGCTTCAAGTTCCATAATGACGCATACTTGGAAGCTTCACAAATATCGGGTTCAATGTATGGTAATTGTGACTGCGACGATGACATCCAACTGATAAGCGAGGCCAACAACAACAACCAAGCATAATAAAAATTCTTGCCATCTTCTTGCGCCTCGCAAATGTTTTCCAAAAAATCCTTGCAAAGGTACTTTTCCCAATTACACTGCACCCCTTTCACGCACTACACAACTAGCTTAATCACATACACAAGCACCTCCATTGCGCCGCACTTTATGATCATTTTACAGGCAAGGATCAGAGTGGAAAATTTAACTGTCAGTGAATTGATATCTGCAATGACAAAGCCTCTAGTGTTCCTATTTACCCCATAAGTCTTCTTCACCTCATCGAAGACATTTTTCTCCAATCCCTTCCCTCCGAAGGCCACCCCTGAATCCTCCCCTTGGTACGAAAACATGGTGATCTGATGAATTAGCATGTCATTGATTAGGATGGGCTCTCCAAGCCACATACAATTATCATGCACCAGGGCGAGCAGCTGGCGCAAAAAAATATCATTTATGGTGCTGTGCCCAAAGTGTGAAATGTTCAGAAGGTTCAACAGCTCGAACTATTGCAACCCCAATGCCCATGTATTTGGTTTGACCTTGATAACTCCTCCATATAACCTATTCCAAATTCTTTGATGGCGCAAGTTCGGCGAAATTCGCACGGTTAGCCAGGTCCCAGTATTCCAACTTGAGTAAAGGCACCATTGCAAAAAGGTCCCCTTCAAATGACACATTCTCTAGGAGCAACGACGTGTTGATATGGGATTTGACCTTATCCAGATCCCTCGTGACTTCCATAGATGGCTTGTGTGTAACCATATACTTGGTGTTGGAGAGGTAAATCCCCTCTGCAGACAGAGGTGATCCCTACTAGCCTAGATCGGGTCTAGCAACAATCGTATCACTAAGATGCAAGTTCCTAATTGCAATAGACCAAAATGCGAGAAAGTCCTACCTTGAGTCCAATGCTATTGTTTGTGGAGAAGATAACGCTTCCGTTTCCTTGCTCCGACAGATCACAATTCTCTCGCTAAGCATGATCGAACACCTGCACATACAAGAAACACGACGAACACACAAGCGTAAAACCCAATATATGCAATTATGTATCAGTCAGAGAAGATACAACTCATGATCGCAAATTATGAACAATACGAGTGGAACCATAACCAAAGTCGCTTATAATTAATCAAAACAAAGAAAGATACAACCTGAGCTCTAATGTTGGATCTTCCTTCGGCGGGTTGACAGAGGAGTATGTCTTGGTAAAGCTCGTCGGGAAAAGGACAAGTCTCTCTCTCTTCGGCTGTCTGACGATAATCTCCTTACAATTGATTCAACTCCATTCAGGCTAGCTTGCAAAGGGAAAATTACAAGATTATATAGATGGTGGAAGGGGAGTTGGGATCCCTACAATGGTGGGATTGGCCCTATCCTCAAGGAAGCTTCCATGATAGGTGGAAAACCACTTCACCTACATGGAGATCCGGAGCCAAAAAACCCAGCTCAATTTAGAGACTAGTTCAGGAGTTGGTTGGAATCAAACTTCTACCATTTATTTTTAAAAAACACTCCTTATTAAGCCTGGCGTGGGTGATTCATTGGGACAGAGCACCAGTTGGCGCGACCTCTTTGGTGGATTTCCCCCATTGGCGCGAGGTTTGAACTGGCTAGTCGCACCAAGGCTAAAAATGCTATTTTTAGGGCTTTTCACAGGAAATTGTCTTCAGGGGAATGATAGTCCTTGTCAAGGGGGATGCCATGAAAGTGGTTTCAGGTCATGTCACTGCTCACAGGTCACGGAATAAGCCCTCCAATGTGCGGGATGGGGGATTTCGGGGATTGTGACAAATTAATGTGTAACACTTGGGAAGCCGCGGCATTGGATCAATTTCCTCGACAATATCTTCCTCAATGATTACTTCAGATTCTTCAACCATTTGTCTCTTATGTCACTCATTTGGTGTCAACTTAGGCTTCAAAATATTCTTGTGCACAGACTTCTGAATCTCTGAGGTCTGCCCTTTCTTCGTCTTCTGAGGTTGAGGTTTTGGTGCAGGTGTTTCTTCAGCGGGCATCGCAGAGGGGGTAGGCTCTGTAGAAGTCATAATTGCAGGGATTAAATGTCCTAACCCTTGTTGGTGCAACATCTTGAAAAGGGTTTCTGAGTGCTCAGACATAAAATTAAGAAAACATAATGAGAGAAATAGACACATATCTCTTGGAAAGAAAAGTAAACTAATGTGACCCTTCCTGCCATATTTATAGTGATGGTGTGACCTAAACGACCCGATGTCTATTGATGCAGCCTCATAAATGCTAAAATGACTCCCAATCTAGCATAATATCCTCCATAAATGCAGGTTAGCTGCTCCTCCAAATGGAAATAAAGCTATCTTATCCAGATTAACTATTCCAACGACTAGTTTTTGGCCCATCTCCGACAGTTGCAACCTCCTGGCGCATATATCTTTGCTTTCTCAATCTTCGTTGCTCAGGCATACTTCTCTAATGATTGAGAAAATTATTTATGGTCATGCACCCTCTCACAAATGTCTGGGGCACTAAGACACTTCTCCACCCATATAGTCATTTGGCGCGCGCAGGGATGGGATCATCCCAGTATGGTTTCAACTGACTTCCATTCATGTATCCAGGAAGGACTTCGCCACTTAAGGTAACCAGATGAAACACACCTCCTTTTGTGATATCCTTGACAATATAAGGTCCAAGCCAATGCATTTTGAACTTTCCTTGGTGGTGCAAACTTGTTTTCATATGGAAAAACCAAATCATCCTCCTTGAAAATATTTTGTCTAATGTGCCTGTCATGCCAAGCCTTTTCATGCGCCTTTTTCAACTATTGGTGGAACCCAACAATGAATCTCTCCTCCTCCATTTCAGATAGCTATGATAGTCTCTCTTCCATTATATCTTGATCAACCATGTTAGTTATCGTTGCAATGAACAAACTATGGAAAATATGCTCCATTGGCATAACAACTTCTTGTCCATACACCAACCTGAAAGGGGTATCTCCTGTCATTTTATTTCATGTAGTTCTGTATGGCCATAGAACCGCAGGTATGTGCACATCTCAATCGTTTCGATTAGAATTGCAGACATTTGTTAGTGCATTCTCCAAAATCTTATTAAAGGCTTCTACCACACCAATTAGCTTACGGATGATACAATATACTCTTCTGATGATGCATCTTAAAATCCATTGTTAAGGCATGAATGGTCTCATTCAAAAATGTGTACCCTTTTCACTCATCAAGATCTTAGGACACCCAAACCTTGTTAAGATATTCTCAAAAATGAAGTGCGAAACTGTGTTTGCGTTGCAATCCTTCACATGCTTAGCTTCTGCCCATTTGGTAAAATAATCCATCGCAGTAATGATATAGCACGCACTAGTCTTGTTCTTGGGAGGGTTGATAAGTCCTACAAATTCAATGGACCATTTATCAAAATCCCGCAAAGTCACTTGTGGTTGTAGCGGAATTTCATCTCTACACAGGGGTTTCCCCGTTCTCTAACACACATCACAAGCATGACAATCCTCTTTTGCATCACTATGCACCGTAGGCCACCACAAACCAACCCTCAAAATTTTCTGCGCAGTTTGTTTACCTACATAGTGACCTCCCGCAACCCTTGCATGTGCTTCTACTAGGATGCTTTGCCTTTCAAACTCTGGCACATAGTGCCTAAATACCTCATCAACTCCCATATTATACAACTTTCCAACAATGAAAGTAAAGTCTGCTACATGCAAGACCAATTATTTCTTCTGCTTAAATGTATACTCCGCCGGCACACTTAGAGTGGTCAGAAAGTGGATAATATTTGTGAAGTGGTCATCAACTACTTTAAGGACAAATAGCTGTGTTTGGTAATCCTTCCTCCAAACTAGTTGGCTCATCTCCACTTTCAATGCGTGATAAATGGACTGGACCTACATTCAATCTTCCTGGATTTACAATAACCTCAAAATCATACCCCTGAAATAATAAGAGCCATCTACAAATATTACCCCCCAACACAGGCTTGTTGACTAGGCACATCAAAGAAGAGTGATTAGTGAACATATTAAAATGACCTCCCAGCAAATAGTGGCAAAACTTCTGTAGCGGAAAGACCATATCTAACCCTTCTCTCTCTATTGTAGAGTAGTTATTCTCAACACTTGACAATTTCCTGCTCCCAAATGAAATTGTGTGATTAATATCTCCAACTCCTGGCTATGCGAGTACATCTCCTAACGTGATACACAAAGCATCCACGTGCACATGGAATTCCTTTGTCTAGTCTGGAAATTTCAATATAGGCATAGTCACAATTTTATCCTTAAGCAGCTCTAAACTCTTATGGCAATCCTCATCCCATCAAAAAGAGGTGTCCTTATTCAACATCTTCTCCATTTGCACATTAATCAACGTATAGCCTTGAATAATTTTTCTGTAATATCCAGTATGCCCCAAAATTGAGCCTACAAATGCTTCACATTTTCTGGAGTCTCCAGGTTAACAATAATAGAAATATTAGTGGGATCGACCATCAATCCCTATTGACAGAATATATGACCCACCAAAATCTCGAAAGGGACACAAAATATGCAGTTCTTCAGATTTAGTGAGCTCCGATGCTTTCGACAAGTGTCCAACATCAAGCACATACTTGAAACATGCTTCTTCAATAAGCCAAATACAATCCAATCATCAAAATATACTTCTAAGAACTTATGTATGTACTCCTTAAAATTAGCTACCAACATGCGCGAGAATATCGCCGACACATTCTTCAGATCGAATGGAATTACAGTGTATTGGAATGATCCCCATTCTGTCACAAAGGTTGTCTTACTTCTGTCTTCAGTCTGATTCTTATCTGGTGGTATCCAAAAAATACATTAGTGAATGAGTAGGCCTCCTTCCCACCCACACTTTCTAATACTTCATCAAAAATGGAGTTGGAAAAGGGTTATGCACACATGCATCATTAAAATTGCGTAGATCCACACAAATCCTGATTTCTCCTTTGGTATTATTTTCTTGTACCACCATGGGGCTTACCCAATCTAATTCTTCTACTCGTTGAATGATCCCTGCAATAATCATTTTCTCCAGCTCCTCCTTGACCTTCTTCTTATACTTAGGATTCAACCTGTAAGGGTGCAACTTGACAGGCATGGCATATGGTTTCAGAGTGATCTTCATCACACCAAGATCCCTGAAAATCCCTTTTAACTTTGAAAACTTTGTGGGAAATAAGTCCTGATATTCAGCAAGTAGCTTCGCGACCTTAGCCACTGTATATTCATCCCAATAATCCCCTATTTTGGCAATATTAGGTTGCTCTTATGTTCCAATGTTGCCTTGCCTAATCTTCATGGGTCCAGTCACATATGCTAATTCAACCACAAGCCCAACAAGTGCGCGTTGAACTTCTGACTAAGGGATATTGATGTTTCTTGGGTCCTCCTCATTATCTTCAATAGTCACATTCTCATTCAACTATATCCTTCATCTGCACATCCCATGTTGGTAAGGCTCAATATTCTGGTTTCTCTGGCATGTCAAAGACCACATCTTGAATCGTGTGTAAGGCAACATTGATGCATGGGAATCTGCTCTCAAAATTGAAAGTTAAAACAAAGCTTTCCCTTAGCACAACCCATTCCGTCGTGCCACATCACAACTCAACCTCTAGATACCAGTTCATAGGTATATGACTTAAAGTATGAATGATTGTATGCACCCATCCTGGCTATGGCTCTTCTCCCCAATCTGCATTCCACCTTGTTAAATTCATGCGCGGATCTTATTTTCTAGCATACGTTCCTTGTAATTGGGTATTGGGTTGTCTGAATCATAGGTGCATCATGTGGGTACATTATTCCCAATTCGCAAAGTTGTCCTTGTGCGTTTCCCACCAACATGATAGGGTTGAGCACAGAGATAAGTCAAGCACATGGAATCATTGTGTCTCTGGAACAACCTTTTCGAATTCTTCTAAAAAAAAATTGACCCTGCCTACACCATCGTAATAAGGTAAATCCTAAACCTCAGAGGATATGCATTGTAGAGATCTGGCGACTTAGTTGCAGCGCAATGTAGAGACTTCATGCAAACGGTTCTGCCAATTCTGCAATTCCTCATCTGATTGTGACTGGCATGAACTATCCCTATCCCAGCTAAGCCTACCATCTACTGCAGGATTGATCCAATATTCATCTCTCACAGTTATCTTGTAGATATGATCAACGTCCTCTTCTCTGCGCACTGATTCTGTGTATCTTTCTCCTTCTGTAGGGTCTAGTGGGACCACGACCCTAGTTCCATTGTTTTCAAACACCATAATTTTGTGCTTGAGGTTGATGATAACATCCATGTAAATAGCCCAATCCAAACCCAACAATGCAGGGTACGGATCTGAATCATCAACAATTTGAATAACTTCAAAGTCAATCAGTGCCTTAACTCTTTCAATATCAACTATGACCCCAGAAAGTCTACTGATTGGGATAATCTTTTGCTGATTTTCCATGCGCAACTGGATTTCAGACCATTCCAATTTAGGTTTTCCCATTTTCTTCCAAGTCTGATTTCGTAATACATTTGCGTTAGACCCAAGATCCAAAATGACATAGTCCATTTCAAAGTCACCTATCTGAGCAGTCAGGCGCATCTTTCGACCAATTCTTCTCTTGTTCTTGTAAACCATATTGACATCCTTTTTCTCCATTTGAGGCTGCTATTTCTTGGCGCAACTATTAATCAAAGCTTGGATATTATCAATTGCCTTCTTATTGCATAGAAGCTTGATACAAGACTATAAAAATGGTTTCATCCCTGTAGGCTCAACCCCTTCGATGATATCCATGGTAGGATTTCTTGGTACTTTATTTGTTCCAGGATCCGTGAAGTACTTCTTTGCTGGGGAAAAGGTTTTCTTCTCCCTTTGTAGATTAAACCCTTCCTTTTTCTCAAGATATCTCTGGACCCAAACATCGGTGACAAGTCTCTTACCATCTCCTTTATATTCTCCAGTTTCTACACTGCTCCTGGTCACGATATTTATGCTAGGGTATTTAGTGTGCGGTTCCACTCTCATCATTTGAAACTTATACATAGGTGTCTGCGGTTTCCTTTCCTAAATTTTTGTAGACAATATAGGGAAATATTCAAGAACATGATCAAAATGTCTACGATACTTGCAATATTTCTATGTTGGGTTTGGGCAGCTACGCGCATAATTACCAACCTCTCCATAGTTACAAATTACTTGTCCCCTTCCATGACCAGCTCCTCCTCTTCCTCGTCCTCTACCTGTAAATCCACCACGCCTAGACGACGATGCAAGTGAATCAGGTCCCCTACCCTCGACCTGTAATCTATATGAAGCAGCCTGCTTAATCATCATATCAAAGCCGCGACATTTCTTCTCATAGTGTCCCACAGATCGAAAAAATGTGCAGTAATATTGCTGTAGTTTCAGAATATATTTACCAATCCTAGGGCAGAAGTCTGTCATGTGCAGTCCATTCGCTTGACAAATCACACACAATAGTTTGGGAACTTCACTAGGCCCTGCCCCATTCTTAATTGGACTTGGTCCTCCAACTTCTAGATAATTATTATATACGGGATGCTGATCCCTGTGATGCCCTTCAGATTTACAACGTGTGCACCATACTCATTCGCACACATCATTTTCTTTCTCTTTTCACAGAGTTTGTATATCTAAGTGTAATGCATCCAACTGGCTTTGGATTTGCTGAGCCCCCACCTGTGTAGCTGGTACATGCGATGCTTATAACTTCATGGTGATCTCCATGACTTCAGCATGTTGACAGTATTTTGTTGGTTTAAGGATTGGTGCATATGCGGTAGAAACATAGAAATGAACCATTCTTTGTGCTGCGTGTCATAGATAGTAAACCCTCCATCCCTGATGGTGCGCTTCAACCATTGATATGCCTCCCATACAGATTCATTCACTTCTTGGTGGATCTCCTTTAATGTGGTTTTATGCTCATAAATTATTGCATTAGGGTTTGTTGCCATACACCTCATGTACCAATCCAACACACATTCTTGAAATGTAGTATCCAACTGCGCTTTCTTAACATTATCATTATTGATCTGTTGCGCTGTCCACACAACATCTGCGATGAACCAAAATTGGTCAACATCTTCATTTCCAACACCCTTGAAATTCTGTAGCTTTATGGATGTAGCCATATTGACTTCTGGTGGTGGAGGTGGAGGTGGAGTGGATGAATTGTTAGTGTGAGATGAATTTGGACGTGGAATGGATGGGATCTGAACTATGGCCAATGACCCAAAAATACTTTGATCTTGCAATCCATATTATTCTGAGTGCGCAAAATCACCAGAGCTACCTGTTTCAGACTCGTCGTCGCTGTCATATTTACATTTGAAAGGGATATAAACAAAGCATTCTTCTAGGTCTACTATGTAAGTTTTTTCGTTGTGCATAGTCGAGCCTTTTTGGGACATTCACTCAATGTGGCTGCACAGAGTACCCTTTTCACATAAAATAATTTTAATCCACAATTTCAATAAGTGCAAGAACTTACCTCTAGGGCCCTTGAAAAATCTCCTTTCAGCTTCAGAATATGATGCAAAAGTATCAATAGAAAATTCAGTCACAAACCCACTCAAAATGCTATCAATCCAATAATATACTACACAGGTAATTTTATTGTTGGATTTCTCCAACTGCTGAACCAACTCAGGAGTCCACTTGGTGATTTCATCATCCTTTATGCAGGTCTGAAACTCATCAAGACAAGATAACCACTCTTGTAACTCAGTCACAAAGGAAGCAAAGAATATTTCATGGACCTCTGTATAGATATACCTTTGCTCCCAATCTTCAACAGACAACTTGGGGTTTCAGTTTTCTTGGATTGCAAATTCACACACCTTCTTATCAAGCCAATCTTATAGTTTGTTCTTTGTCGGATTCCACAAGATCAAATCTCCCTCAAACAGATCCCCATCCCAAAAGTGAAACCATTTGTTGGTTTGAGGGGTCCTGACCTAGGTTCATAGTGTTCTACGCAACCAATAAAATCCTCCAACTATTGGCCCTTTCAGTAGTGATATTCTTGCACATACCAAAGTCTTACCCGAAGCAATATGGGGGGGTGCTGGAACTAGGTTTCCGAACCCCAAGGGAGCGTTTGATGAGTGATTTAACCATAATTATTAGATATAAGGCTTATCAGCCTACGTGAAACTTCACATAAAACATATCTAAGTGCAGATGAAACCCTTAACATATATGTGCCAACAGAATATTATAATTCAGTAAGATATAGCTTATATGAGAAGAAACAATACTCACATGATCACAAAGATAGTTTTCCAGTAAAATTCTTAATGCAAATGTAATCCTTACACAGACACAAATATATTTTCACAGATAATTAACTCAGATAAATGCACATTCAACATAAACAGATCAAAAAATAATTAACATAGTCATACATAAACACAAAAATTGTAACAAAGTTCACCAAAAATTCTTCTTTATTGATAAGCCTTCAACCCAATACAATTCCTTCGGTCTATGCACACAACAACAGAGTCCTTTCACACATCTCAGGACTAGGTATCCACGCATACAGCCAGTAGGAGCCTTTCTATCTAGACCAAACACAAACTAGATCAAAACATTAACATAAACATAACATGGCTAAAACTTAACTGTCTTTACTTGAATCAAATTTTTACATATTTATATGACTTCGACGTGCACATACCATGGTATCAAACCATGGTTTGAGACTCATGGTTTCCATTTTTACCCATTAAAATTATAAAGGAGATTTGACCTGCCCCAAAGGCCTTTGAATTCTGCACGCAACACGTTTCAATAAAACCTAACCAAAATTATACCAAAATTTGACCTTAGGGGACCCCATCCCAACAACATGAATGGGAAATTTATTTTTAGCAAGCTCCCTATAATCCATACACATACACCATGATCCATACTTCTTGTGCACCAATACTACTGGAGCAGAGAAAGAACTTTGACTAGGTTGAAATATACCAGCCTCTAGCATTTATGCAACCATACATTCAATTTCACTCTTTTGGGCATAGGGATATCTGTAAGACATAATGTTTAGAGGAACACTTATTGGAATAACATGAATAGAATGATCACAATCACGAATATGCGAGAAGTATTTGGGAGTCTCAAATACCTTGGAATGTCTGTCCAAGAGTTTTTGAAGATCTAAATAAATATATGATTTCGATGTTTGAATCTCTAGTGAGCATAATTGTGCAATTATGCATTGTTGTTATTTCTTCAAAATTTGTGTCATGCCATTATAGCATATTATCATCCTTGGTTTCCCAATGATACCCCTTAATTCAATTTCCTTTCCTTCCCCAAAAAAATTCAAGAAGAGTTCTTGAAAATTAAAAGCTATTGTCCCTAAATATTGTATCCATTGGACTCCTAGTACAACATCAACACAACCCATTGTAATGTAAAGAATTGAAATATTTAATACATATTCCCCAATGGTTAGCTTGATATTATGGCACTTTCTAGAGAAATTTATAATTCCTCCACTTGCAACAATCACTTGACACTCTGGTGCTGGATATAGAAAAAAATTCGGTTCCTTAGCTATCTTACAATGAATAAAATTATGGGTACTACCCGAATCAATCAACTCTACTACCCTTTTCTTCTTGATATATCCTTCTACCTTAAGAGTTTAAGGAGTGGTAATTCCCACCAAGGCATTATGAGATATGGTCAGATTAATTTCTTCTTTCGCTAGGGTTGGTTGCTATTTTATATCCTATTATTTTGATGTTTCTTGTTCCTTTTCTTCGTCCTCTTCACAATATATGTAAAATAGCTTCTTCTCAGCACACTTATGACCTTTAATGTATTTTCTATCACAACTGCAACAAATCCATTTTGCTCTGTTTTCCTCCAATTTTTGTGGTGTCAACCTTATAGGTTGTGGAAGGATAGGAGCAACAACACTTCCATATTTATAGTTGTCAGAGGTAGACTTCCTTGTTTCCATAATTTTGCTTTCAAATTTTCTTTCCACCATGAATGCCTTCTCCAATGAATTAGGTTCCCAAAGGCGAACCTCATGTTGGATGTTATCCTTAAAAGTCCCTATGAAGGCATAAATCTTATGCTCCTCTGGAATATTAGTTACCCTGATATTCATTTTTGGGAAGTCCTTATTGTGCTCCGTTATTGAACCCTTTTATTTGATATTTATCAATTGGATAAATAAGGTGTTTCTCTTTGTATCCTCATAACGTGCTATCATTTCCTTCGTAAAGATTGACCAATTGACCCGTGGTTTACGAGAACAAAGCCACCGATACCATACAAATTGATTGGGTTCTAAATATAAAGATGAAAGGCATATCTTGTGTGTGTGTTGAACATCAAGTAGATAAAAATATCACTCCATTTGTAGTATCCATGTTACCAGATCCTTGCTATCAAAATTCCTCATATTGATATTTGGAATGTGGTTGGTCTTCGATCCAAAGTTAGAGTCTCTAAAATCATGATTAACTTTCCTTTTTTTTTTCTCATCATGAGTTTCATGGAATACTTTTTCACCATTGGGAAGCATTTCTTGTAGCAACTTTGTCAAACCGCCCTTCAAACCTTCCATGTCTTCTTTCAAACCATCCATATTAGCTTCCAAGTATGCATTTAATCCATCCTTCAAACCTTCCATGTATGCTTTCAAACCATTCTTCAAACCATATGTCTTCATGTCTTAGCTTCCAATTGTTTTAGTTTATGTTTGGAAATAGAAAAGTGGGATTTTGTAATTACTTTGAAACTGATATATCTCGACTTATTTCACATTAACTTCACTTTTATTACCGTCATAATGAAACTTACCCAGTTACCCAGTTTCATATAGGATATGTCAGTATAACAGAAATTTTAAGTGTAACAGTATTCTCTTAACTAACTATTCATTAGACTCACTTAGTATTTTCAACAGAACCCTTCATTATAAAAAAATATACCTTTTCTCATTATTTTTGAACAATTTTGTTCTTCTCTGTATTGAAGATCTAGGCCGAGCTGCACCATGTAGTATCTAATGATCTTCTTTATTCTAAATATGTTAAGGTATGGTAGTTCTAGCTTTATGATTCTAATAATGAATCTCTTTGATTATTAGTAGTTCATTAAGTGACTTTATTTATTAGTTCTATTACTATAATTCCATTATTGTTATTATATTTATGTGTGTGTGTACCTATACTTATATTTTTATTATTGTTATAAGTGTATTAGGTCGACTAAGTTCCTTGTAAGCCCCATAGACTCCTATATATAGAAAAGGAGGGTTTGTAATTTGTATCATCCAAGACATTCATCATGTAATGTATTGGAGGTTTTCCCCTCGAAGTGGCTTATTTCTAAGGCATTGATATCTCTTTTCTTCTATTTTTGGAGCTGGTTTCACAACATTTGGTATCAGAGCTTTGGATTCTAGGGTTTCGCTGCTCCAAACAGGTCATCGTGGAATTTTCGCTATAAATATTTTTCTACGAAGGTTCAGAGGCTGAAATTTTTAGAGTGCGAAGAAGAAATCCTAAGGAACATCGTCGAAATATTTCAAAGCTTGGTTCGCAATATTTTCAGAGATATGATCTGTGCAAGTTAGGTCTTTTTGCAGGCTCCTGAATTTCACTTAAAAAGGTCATCACAGAAGTTTCCATATAACTTTTTTTCTACGAAGGTTCAGAAGCTGAAATTTTTAGAGCGCGAAGCTGAAAGCATGAGGAACATCATCGCAAAATTTTAGAGCTTGATTCGCAATATTTTTGGAAATATGATCTGTGTAAGTCAGGTCTTTTTCAGCCTCCCGAATTTCATCTCAAAAAGGTGATTGTGGGAAAATCTTCATAACTCTATCTCTGAGCATCGGATTGGAATTATGTAAAAAGTGATTGGAAGTACACAGACTGTAGTTTCCTGTCTATAAATTTCATAGCCAAAGGAGCAAACAATGACACGCGGAAATTCGTACCAGTTCGCTCTACTGAAACAATTCATAATTAGGTCATTGTGGGAGATTGGACATAACTTTGCCTTGAAGAATCCAAATCAAGTCAGACCTGTGGCATTTGAAATAAGCTTCAGAGGAATACTACTACAGGGCATAATTTTAGATATTGAGGATCTGCAAGTATATAGATAATTCAATTTCAATATCGAGCTCCTAAAAAACAAGTAAAAGGTGTGTATTTTTTTTTCCGAATTGCATAAGTCTTGTTTGAAGAATCAAGTTGAATTGATTCCAAGGGCATATTATAGAATAGATATCAGTATTGGATTCTCAAATGGACCCTAAAAATAATTCAACACCCATTAAGCCTTTAGAAGGCTCTACTATGACTCATGAAGACGAAGAATGGCAACATGACATATCAAAATTACAAGAGCAAGTACAACAAATTTCACTCTCGCAAAGAGCAACAAAAAATGACATGGAAGTTTTGAAGAAAGGCGTGGAAACTAATATGGATGGTTTGAAGAAAGGCATGGAATCTAAGATGGATGGTTTGAAGAATGGCATGGAAGCTAAGATGGATGGCATGGAAGTTGGCATGGAATCTAAGATGGATGACATGGAAGCTAAGATGGAAAACATGAAGAATGATCTAAAAGTAGAAATGGAAGGTTTGACAAAGTTGATACAAGAAATGTTCCTAAGGGTGAAAAGATAGTAGAGGAAACTCATGATGTGAACAAAATAAATGTTAATCATGATTTCATAAACTCTAATGTTGGAGGGAAGAACCACCATATTCCAAAAATGGATATGAGGAAGTTTGATGGACAGGATCCTGTAACATGGATACTACAGATGGAGCAATATTTTGATCTCAATAATGTGCAAAACACACAAAAGGTACGCATTGCAACTTTACATTTAGAACAAAATACATTTGTACGGTATTGATGGCTTTTCTCCCGTAAAAAAATTGTCACTTGGTCAATTTTTACGAAGGAAATGATAACACATTATGAGAACACAAAGAGCAGCACTTTCTTTAGCCAATTGATAAATCTCAAAAAAAGTGTTCAGTGGGGGAGCACATTGAGGACTTCCAAAAATTGAATATAAGGGTAACTGATATTTCAGAGGAACACAAGACTGATCTCTTCATAGGTACTTTAAAGGATAACATCCAACATGAAGTTCGAGTTTTGGAACCTGATTCATTGGAGAAGGCATTCAGGTTGGCAAGAAAAATTGAATGTAAAATTATGGCGACAAGGAAGCCTACCACTCACTTCTATAAATATGGAAGTGTTGCTACTCCTAGATTTCCACAACCCACAAGGTTGACACCACAACAATTGGAAGAAAAAAGAGCAAAAGGGCTTTGCTACAGTTGTGATAGCAAATACACTAAAGGTCATAACTGTGCTGAGAAGAAATTATTTTACATAGATTGTGAAGAGGAAGAAGAAAATGAACAAGAAGAGGATATACACCAGGAACCAACCCTAGAAGAGGAAGAAATGAGTCTGACCATATCGTGTAATGCATTGGCGGGAATTACCACTCCTCAAACTCTCAAGATAGAAGGACATATCAAGAAGAAAAAGGTAATAGTGTTGATTGATTTAGGTAGTACCCATAATTTTATTCATTGTAAGGTAGCCAAGGAATTGAATTGTTTCCTATACCCAGCACCAGAATGTCAAGTGATGGTTGCAAATGGCGGAACTATAAATTGCTCTGGAAAATTCCATAATATCAAGCTAACCATGGGGGAATATGTATTGAATAGTCCAATGCTTTCCATTCCTATGGGTGGTGCTAATGTTGTACTAGGAGTACAATGGTTACAATCTTTGGGGACGGTAGCTTTTAATTTTCAAGAACTTTTCTTGAATTTTTTTTTCAGAAGGAAAGGAAGTCGAGTTATGGGGTATTGCAGGGAATCCAGGAAATATAATAAGCTCTAATGTCATGAAAAAGCTTCTAAAGAAAGAAAAACGAGGCGTAATTTCACAATTATGCTCACTAGAAGTACCAACATCAAAATCATCTATTTCTGCAGATCTCCAAAAAGTCTTGGACAATCATTCCAAGGTGTTTGAAACTCCCAAAGGGCTCCCACCTATTCGTGATCATGATCATGCTATTCATTTGATTCTAGGAAGTGTTCCTCCAAACATCAAGCCTTATAGATATCCTTATGTCCAAAAGAGCGAAATTTAACGTATGATTGCAGAAATGTTATAGGCGGGTATAATTCAACCTAGTCAAAGTTATTTCTCTGCTCCTGTAGTATTGGTACACAAGAAGGATGGATCATGGCACATGTGCCCAAATTATAGGGAGCTCAATAAGCTCACCATTAAAGATAAATTTCCCATTCCTGTGATTGATGAATTATTGGATGAATTACATGGAGAAATTTATTTTACCAAGTTGGATCTTCGTTCAGGATATCATCAAATTAGAATGAAGACTGAAGATATTCTGAAAACAACATTTCGAACTCATGAGGGTCATTATGAATTTTTGGTCATGCCTTTTGGCCTTAACAATGCACCTTCTACATTTCAAGGGTTGATGAATTCCATTTTCAAACCCTTCCTTAGAAAATTTGTGCTAGTATTTTTTGATGATATACTAATCTACAACAGGTCTTGGAAGGATAATGTTCAACATGTTGACAGGGTGCTCAAACTATTGCGGGAGAAACAATTATATGCAAAAACATCCAAATGTTTCTTTGGAGTACAAGAGGTGGAATATCTGGGTCATATTGTATCTCATGAGGGTGTTAAAGTAGACCCTAACAAAATTAAAGCCATTAAGGAATGGAAAGTCCTGACAACCATAAAGCAGTTGCGAGGATTTCTCGGGTTAACAGGGTATTATCGCAAGTTTGTTAAGAATTATGGGAGAATAGCAGCACCTTTAACAACATTATTGAAGAAAGATGCATTTTCATAGACTCCTAAAGCAACTAAGGCCTTTGAACATCTTAAAGAGGCAATGTGCCTAGCACCGGTCTTAGCTATGCCAGACTTCACAAAAACCTTTTTTGTGGAATGTGATGCCTTAGGAAATGGAATTGGTGCTGTTTTAATGTAAGAAGGAAGACCCATTGCTTTTGAAAGTCATCCAATCAAAGGAAAGTATTTATAGAAACCTATTTGTGAGAAGGAAATGTTAGCAATACTGCATGTACTAAAGAAATGGCGAACTTGCCTAATGGGAAGACACTTCAAGGTAAAAACTGATCATGATAGTCTTAAACACTTTTTGGAACAAAGACTATCTTTAGAAGAGCAGTAAAAATGGGTCACAAAGATGTTGGGTTATGACTTTGAAATAATCTACAAAAAAGGAAAGCTTAATGTTGTTGCAGATGCACTCTCGAGAAAGAATGAAGAGGTGGAAGCATTGCTTTGTGCCATTTCTATTATCCAACCAGATTGGATAACTGAAGCAAGAGATGAATGGAAGAAGGACAAAGATGTATGGACACTCATTCAAAAGTTGCGGCAAGATCCTAGTACATCTGATACATTTAGTTGGAAAAATGATTCCTTATGGTACAAATATCGCTTATATCTTTGTAAGAATTCCCAACTAAAACAAAATATTCTTCTGGAATTGCACACTTCTTCTTTAGGAGGACACTCAGGATTTTTAAAAACTTACCACAGGGTGAAGAAATAATTTTTTTGGGATGGCCTTAAATCTGATATTCAAAAGTTTGTGGCAGAATGTTTGGTTTTCCAGCAGAATAAAGTTGAGACAATTAAGACCCGGGTCTTCTACAACCTTTATCCATTCCAAGTCAACGTTGGGAGGAGATTTCAATGGATTTTATCACAGGTTTACCTAAGTCTGAAGGAAAGAGTGTCATCATGGTGGTAGTTGATAGACTTACCAAGTATGCACACTTTTGTGCATTATCTCATCCATTTAAAGCAAGTACAGTTGCTACTACGTTTATGGACAGAATTCAAAAGCTACATGGAAGCCCAAGGGTTATTGTGAGCGACAGAGATCCCATTTTTACTGGAAATTTTTGGACGGAGTTATTTTCTTGTTTAGGTACTCAATTAGCTCATAGTTCATCTTATCATCCTCAATCTGATGGTCAAACTGAGATAGTAAATAAATTTTTGGAAGGATATCTTCGTTGTTTTGTATCTGATAAACAAACACAATGGGTCGAGTGGTTACCTCTCGCTGAATGGTGGTATAACACTTCCTTCCATACTGCAGCAAAAATGACCCCATTTATGGCACTTTATGGATATCATCCACCATCCATCACATCATCTTTAAGGGAAAATTCGAAGGTTCAAGCGGTGGAAGATCACATCGAGCATCAGCAAGAAGTTCTCCAACTCTTAAAGGATAACCTGAATTTGGCACAAAATCGAATGAAACAACAGGCAGATCAACATCGCAGCGAGAGAAGTTTTGATGTAGGAGATTGGGTATTTTTACGGCTACAACCATACAAACAAATGTCCCTCGAGCAAGCTAAGAAGGATAATAAATTATCGCCAAAGTACTATGGTCCTTACAAGGTGTTGCAAAATATTGGTACTATGGCATACAAATTGGAGCTTCCTGCTACTTCACGAGTGCATCCAGTTTTCCATGTTTCATGCTTAAAGAAGGTTATAGGTGAAAATCTTCCAGTTCAAACAATATTGCCAGAACTTGATGAGGAAGGAAAAATCATATTGGAACCTGAAGCGATCACAGAAACAAGAACTCAACAACTACGAAATCGATCAATTTATCTCATCAAGTGGAAGAACTTACCCACTGAAGATTCTACATGGGAGGATGAGAATTTTATACAGAAGCACCCAGAGTTACTCAAGCATTGAGGACAACACTTTTTTGAAGGAGAGGGGCATGTTAGGTCCCTATATTACTAGTATAGTCCCTTATTGTTGTTATTGTAACCCCCTTATTGTTATTATTGTACCCTTGTAACCCCCATATTGTTATTATTGCACCCTTAAATTATTATTGTTAGGTCGGCTAGGATTACATTGTGGCCCCACTAGGAATACATTGTGGCCCCATGGACTCCTATATATAGAAAGGAGGTTTTGTAATTTGTATCATCCAAGACTTGTTCATTCATGTAATGTATTGGAGGTTTCCCCCTCGAAGTGGCTTATTTGTAAGGCGTTGATATCTCTTTTTTTTTTCTCATCATGAGTTTCCTGGAATACTTTTTCACCATTGGGAAGCATTTCTTGTAGCAACTTTGTCAAACCTCCCTTCAAACCTTCCATGTTTTCTTTCAAACCATCCATATTAGCTTCCAAGTATGCATTTAATCCATCCTTCAAACCTTCCATGTCTTCTTTCAAACCATTATTCAAACCATATGTCTTAGCTTCCATTTCATTTTTTGTTACTCTTTGAAATAGAAAAATTTGGTGCACTTGGTCGCATAATTTTAATATATCATGTTGCAATTATTCCTTCACACATCATAGTAGAGCTTTCTGATTTCTTAATAGGTGTGTCAATTTTTTGTTTTGAGGAATTTTAGAATCAAACAATGATATATATGCTTCACTATTCCATTCGAATCACTTAAAACTAATTTTCAAACAAAATTTATGCAAATTTATAAAAAAATATACCTTTTTCTTTCTTTTTAGGAGCTTAATATTGAACTTGTTGTATCTCCGTAATTTCAGATCTCGAAGGTTTGAAATTTCTTCATATGGTATCCCTTTGAATCTTCTTTCCATTTCCACAAGTATGACCAAGATTTGGTTCTTCAAGAAAACATGATTCCCAATATCCCATGATCTCCTGATTATAGACTGGTTCAGTAGAGTGAACTTGTGCGGAGTTACATGTAATATTCCAAAACAGGAAAAATAGGAATGTAGAACATAAAACTGGAAAATGCAGTAAAATATAAACACATCAAACATAAGCAGATCATAGAGCCATTTTAATAGATGTCATAAAAAAAATGAGTACAAGATCATGAGGAAAAAGACATTCAAGCTGGGGAAAACAAGCCTCAAACGACCCTATACATCAACACATGAAATAATGCTGCTATACAAAATGCCAGAGGGCTATGAATGTGCAGTCCTATGGAGAATAACTACAGCTAGAAACTAAATATATATGGATGTATTGATATATTGCTAAAAAATTCCGGGATTAGAGATCTAGGCTTTCTAGCACAATTCCAAGATAACCCAGAAAGGGTTTCTTGAAATATTCCGGATGAAAAATGCAACCCTAGGGATGAATTACACTCTGAAACTAGGTAACTTTTGGGAGGTAGCTGATATTATGTAAAAATGGCTGGTGCTCCTCCCCACTAACCTCCCGGATGAAGGGCTGCTCCCTTCACTGGAAAACTAGCTCAAGAACTTGGGGTTTCAACCCTCCACTGCAACTGCCCTCCTGAATTGTGCAATTAATGAAAAATACTGCACTGCTAAAGGTGGCTGAAGATTGGCCTAATGTGGATGGTGGAATTAAGCTCAAAGGAACCTCTCCTGAGTGGGCACTCGAAGTCCCCTGAGGATGAGGGTGATATTTTCGCCCGAAAACACCCTTGTGCTAAACAACACAGAAGACTCCGCTAAACAACTGAAGCGTGCAAAAATTCATAAAATACCAACATAAAAAATATTCAAAATTCTTTCCTTGATTGCAATCCCCTTCCTTATATGCTTTTTTAGCCTCCTCTCCCTTGTTCCCACTCATTAAATATGCTACTCTCATGGAGACTCCCTCCCATTATGACCGCGATGTCCTCCAATATCTCTCCAATACCTCCATGACTGCGTTGTTGATGTGGTCAATATTGACCCCATCCACATGCATTAACACCCATTCACACCCATTCACACTAAGGAGTTCTTTATTCAACTAGATGCATTGACCCACTTTCACACTAGAAATGGTTTTATTCCTACTAAGGAGATTTATTGCTCCCCCCACCCTCTTATTCCTCTATTTTATTAATAGAAACAAAATTGAATATTCCAACTAGCTAAAAGCTAATTATGAATATTACAATCCTTACCTCCCAAATGTTGCTTGTACTCAAGCAACTGTAAGGATGGATGCTGCAAAATATTCTCTCTCCCCATGTAGCATCCTCATTCGGTAGATTCCTCCACTCAATAGATATTATCCAATCAATCTATTCCTTAGCTGCCCCTCCCAAGTGTCCAAGTTAGCCTTTGGTGATAAAACCAAATGAATCAAATCATAAAGAGGTGGGAGTTCCATGGTGGAAACTACATGTGGTCTAATATCCTTTTTGAGGCATGAGATATGAAAGATGTTGGGGAGCTTACTCCCAATGGGGAACTCCAACCCATATGCTACTCCCTCAACAATATGGATCATCCTGTGTGGTCCACAGAAAAGCTTCTCAACCCCATTCTTCTTCGATGTATATGGTTTGCATGGCTGAAAATGGAGATAGACTAAATGGTCCACCATAAGATGTCTCTCTACCCACCCATGATCTGTACATAACTTTTGCTGATCTTGGGCTATAGTAATGTTTTCCTTAAGAGTCCAGAATATATCCTGGCTCTCTTGGATCCAAACAGTAATTATAGGAGCCTTGCTTGCTCCAACCATCATATCAATAACTGAAAGAGCATCATCACCCTATGGAACCAAAAATGGAGACACAGTGAATGTCATATAAAATGTCAGATGATAATAATAGTCCCTCAAGTGGAACCAGTGCAACTCTTCTCCTTGCTATCCCAGAACATAGTTTGGCAAGTAGCTCTCTAGCCACTTGTTTACTACCTCTATCTGTACATCTGCCTGGGGGTAGTAACTAATACTTGGTGTCAACTGGGTGCACCCTAAACAAAATAACACCTACCCAAAGCCATCCAGGAAATGGCTATCTCTCTCACTGAATATGGTCTTAGGAAGACCATGAAGTCCAAGGAGAAGCTTGCCCTCTTGTGGAGTAGTGTACTATAAATAAATGGCAAAGGAATGTACATACTTTGTTAGTTTACCAATGATTATAAAAATACAATCCTTACCATGTACTATTGGCAAACTGGTGAAGAAGTTCATAGAAGGGCTCTCCCATCTCCCTCCCAGAAAAGGAAGTGACTGTAACAACCTGATGGTTGTTTTATTCCTCATTCTTCAGGAAAACTATGCACTTACTGATATGATGGAGCACATCCTCCTTGAGACCCTCCCATGAGAATCTCTCCCTAATGACCTGATATGTCCTAATGAAACCTTGGTGGCCAGAAATGGGTGAATCACGTGATGCATGTAGAATTTTCTCTTGGAGCTTAGAATCTCTAGTCAAGAAAATCTGATCCTAGTAATAGATCACTCTATCCATCACTCTATAACTCTCATCAGTCACCTTCCCATTAAGTACCTCACATGTGAAGTGGCTTTTGGAATACTCCACCAATAGCTGGGACTCCCAATCTAGATCCACACTCATCAATGATAGTGCTGCTGGTCTCTGTGATAATGCACCTGTTACTTCATTGCTTCCCTCTTTGACATGTTTAATGCCAGGGCCATATGCCGGAATTCTACTAACCCACTTTTTCTGCCTCCCTTGTAGCCGCTTTTGCTCAAGAAAAGATTGAAGTTTAAGGTGGTCAATCTTCACTTGGAAGTTATTTCCCATCCAAAACTGCTTGGGTTTGGCCAATGAATGTATGAAGGCCATCAACCCTTACCATATATGGAAGACTCCTTCCTATGTGGAAGTATGTTATGACTCTTAAAGGCTATGGAATAGCCCCCTTGCACCATAATTGTGCCATCATCCAGTCATGAAACATCACCTTCCAGTGTAAAAAGCTTGGTGAGAGTTGGTAATATCGATATCAAACAAATATTCATCTTCTCCTTGAGCCAATCAAAGACCCTCTGCACTGTGCTGATCCCATACAAGGCTCCCCTCTTAGCCAGACATGTGAGTGGTGCCACTTGTTGTGATAAATATTTAACTAACTTCCAGTCTGGGGGCCTTCCTGGTGAAATGCCTCCAAATACTATAACATCATGGTCTAGAGTAGACTGCATATCTAAGTGGACTGATTTGTCCTTGTCCCTCTGCGCAAATCAATATCCATCTTATGTGTGGAGACTTCTTGAGGTGGATAGGTGTGCATGCCCCTGATCATTTGATTTTTACCGCTCTTCTTATCTATCCATTCCATTTGCAAGGTCTCCCAATCTTTGGTGACCTTCCTAGTGTAATCAACCACTGCACACCCAATATCACATTTTTATCAGGAATATCGGCCACAAAGAAGTGACCAGTCAAAGTGTATGTCCCCAAGGTTACAGAAAATTCTAGAACATAATTTACACATTGTGTGGTTCTAGCTCCTGGAACCAAAACTAATAATCCTTCAAAGTCATCAGTGGGTATTGTTCTCTTCTACACTAACTGAGCATTAATAAAATTGTGGGTAGCCTCGCTATCTATCAACACTGACACCCGCTGCCCTTGAACTGTACCTCTGACTCTCAAAGTCAGATAATTGGGTAGTCCCCGCAAAGATGCAAAGGCCCCTCCAATTGGAGAAAATTCCCCATTTCCACCTCTCGGTGGTGGTGGATCCTCTCCTAGTGCCACAACGCCGTTGTCTCCTTCTAGCTCCTCTTCTTCCTCCTCTTCACTATCATAGAATACCTCAATATAGTGTGCCTTTCCTGTAGCACAACGGTGCCCTGGTGCCCATGGTTCTTGGCAAGTAAAGCAGAGTTTCCTCCTCCTCAAATCTCTTCGAACATCATCACTAAGAGGTCCTTTGTTCTGGTTCTCCTTTGGGGAAGGATCCTTCACATCTTTCCCCTTTGACTGAAATGTGGGATTTTGTTGAAATGGAGCTCTTGCCCTTGGCAAAGCATTCTGTAAGTCCCTAGCCCTCTTAATGGCATCTTGGAGCGTAGTTGGTCTGGTGGACTTTACCAACCCATGCAGAGGCTTTGCTAGCCCATCAATGAACATATAAAATCTCCTAGCTGTAGATAAATACAACACCATGAATTTTTTTTTTAGGAATTCATAGATATAGGTCTCCGTATTTCCTGATTGCTTGAGCTTGGCTAGCTCAACAAAGGGTGCCTCTGGATCTCTCCAGTCAAATATTTCTACCAACCTCTAGGTGAATTCTGCATATGAAGTCACATTGGCATGACCCAATGTAGAAAGGCCGTGAAACCACCATTCATGTGCCTTACCTTCAAGGTGCAGTGCTGCTATCTTAATATCTTCAATCTACAGTACTTGGTTCAACTGGAAATATGTAATATTCCCAATTTTCCATTAGATAATTCGAATATTAGAGTTCTTGTTTTTCTTATTTAATTAAGTAAATAAGAGGGTGGAGGGACCCATAAACCCCATAGATGAATAAAATCGAATTTTGATGTGTGTATGTGGATAATTAGAGGTAGATATACATTATGGAGTAGTGGAGCAACTTCTTCAATGAAGGAAGAGTGGAGATTATGCCACATTAATGATAGATCATGTAGATCACGGAGGAAGTCAAATGAGATCATGGTGCATTAAAAGTAATATCATAGAGCACTAATGATGAGATAGTGGAGGAAGTTGTGCATTTAATGCACACATGATGGAGAGAGTGGGAATTAAATGCAGAAATGGTGGAGAACATGGAGAGACAACGCAGTCTTCAAGGAGGCTAGTGGCCACATGTGTAGCACATGTATGAGGTGGGTTAGGGCTATGGAAGGATCACAAAGCATATAAGGGATATGAAGGCAAAAATAGAAGGCAAACATTGTATTATTATTTCTGATTTGTTTAGATCTAGATTTGTCTTTGGACATTTCTATGCACACTTAAGCTGTTTAGCTAAGTCTGCAATGCTCTTTAGCACACAGGTGTTTCCGAGCTTAGCACATGGGGTACTTCGAGTGCCTACTATGGGAATGTTTATTTTAGCTTCCATACATCATCAAGCATTGGTGCCACATTCAACCACTCTCATATGCATATTCAATCCCAGAAATTACGCATTCCTTCTTGAGGGTTTGAGAGGTGGAGGTTGTTTCTAGCATTTCAGCCAGGAAACTGGTGGAGGATTCATCCTTTCACCTTGTGCTTCAAGATCAGCCTTTTAGGAGCAGCATATTCATATCCGGCATTGAGGCCATAATTTCATACCTCCATGCAGCAACAATTCCCCAAGGGATTGCGCAGTTCAAGCTTGTAGATCTATTGGAGGAGGGAAGTTTCCAGTATTTTAGATGGAAATCCTATGAGGGACCATTCCTTCACCTTGAGCATACTATTTCCATAATTTTTGAGCTTTATTACAGCATCTAGCATCAGGATATAAATCCTCCCTCACAGATTATGCAGTTTCACTTAGCTATTGTATATTCAACAGCTGCAATCAGTGGAGGAGGAAGGAGGAGCTATACCTTGAGCTTCTAGCTTGAGGATCTAGTGAAGGTATCAACCCTTCAAGCATAGATCTGATTGTATCACATTCCAACCATATTATGATCATTTCTTTCTTCAGATCTACATACCAAAAAATCATATAGTTGCAGGGCCTAAGAGGGTGATTTTCCAAGATTTGCAGATCTAGAAATCCTTTCTGGGTTATCTTGGGTATTCATCATAGAGCCCAGATCGGAAATCCCGACATCATCTGAGCTCCGGAACTGCCAGATCTACACTTTTATATTTTTCTGGCAGTTGCATTCTCGACATTTGCAGTAGGGACATCATATTATTCCTTCCAACAGTCCAACAGTTACGCACTCTCTCTTGTGGGAGCACTTCAAGGTCATTCTAGGCCACTTCTTTGGCTTGAGTGTCTCATATTTGGAGCACTGTTGTACTTATTTATCCACCTCGATATAATAAAATTGCTCAGCTATTCTCTACATTTGTATGGTGTCTTTAGATTATTTTTTTACATTGTTGTAGTTCTTATATTGTGTTTTTGTATTACTGCATTCTCCCTTTTGGGATATTACAGTGGTATTAGAGTAGTATCTTTGGCTCAGCTTGTGGCCATTTCATCTTTTGCATCAAAAGAAGAAGAATATAGTAGAAATATACAATGAAGGAGGATTGTATTTTTTCCACTCTTCTCTTTAGATATATGCAATATCTCTCCAAGGAGGTCAATCAAATGAAGAGAGAAAGGCAAAAGGAGGATCCAAGAAGAGTTCAGAAAGAGGAAGGCCCAAGCACTTCTTATCAGTAGCAGAAGCAACCGGAGAAGCAAAGAGCTTCAAATCATTCTACTAGATCCACTTTCTTTGAGAAGGAAGGAGAATGGTGTGAATATGAAGGAGACTTGGGGTATGAGAGCCTAAGTAAATATTTGTCCGAGTACAAAGCACAGCCTAGAGAACTGAAGGAGAATCTATCTCTCCAACATTTTTTTCAACTCAAAGAAGAAAGGAGATCCTGCAACAACAATAGAAGAAAGAGGCATAGATGCTTCTTGCCTACATTTGATGGATCTTCCACAATCACATTGAGGGCTTGGAGGGAGGAGTTAGCTACATTCATTCAACTGTATCTAGTAGCAGAAAGAAATGTTGTAGAGATTGCAGTGTTGCACCTTGAGGGTGAAGTCAAATATTGGTGGTTCAATCATCTTCCACATGCCAAAGTGACTTCTTATGCAGATTTCATACAAATACTAAAGAAGAAGTTTGGAAGAAAGAAACTGGAGACATCTCACATATAGACACTTCCCATAATTGAGGAGGTAGTACATGAAGAGGCCAATGAAGATGTCCTCATTAGCCTCTACCACCACCACTAGCTGTAGATGTACTCACATCAGGAGGAGGAACACTTGCATCTTTGCAAGATGGTCTTGAGCTCTTCACATTTGGAGCCCCATGCATGATTCACGAGATGCATGAGGAGGAGGCAGATACCAGTGCTGGTATAGTTGAAGATGAGCATCCATCATCATTACCAACAATTGGAGAGGCCATTGCACAGGTTGGAGGAACTCTTGTAGATGTGCAAGATGTTCTCGAGATTCAACTTATCCAAGGTTTGTAGACACTTTCATCTCATATTATTTCAGTACCTCATATTGAGATTTGTGAGAACATGCCACCAGGAAAATTGCATAACCAAGGATTAGAGCACCTTGCTGATTTGGAGCAGCATATTATCACTTCACAGAGGACCCTTGATTTGATCAAGGAGAAGATGTATATCTATCCCAATTTATCATGTTTGAGCTACACCCAACACTTTGTGTCGAAGTGTGGAGTCTCAGAATATGGGACGAGCACAATCCTATTCAGTGTAGTGCTGGACTATGATTCAACATTATGTATGGTCAGGAGACAACAGATGTATCCCCATGTAGATCTACAATGTTGTCACTGAGAAGCAGTGATGAGATGAGGGCCCCATTATTCTTGGAGCATCCTGAAGACAACTTCACTCATGAAGCACTATAGGGACAAATGATAAATGGTATACATCTTATGATGGAGAGTACTTTCCATTGTCAAGATGAAGTTTTCTTGATGAGCACCTCATAGCTCAAAGAGGAATCTCTACCTACAACATGCATGGAACCTTATGGGTTCTATTGGGCCATTGATGAGAGGATCTCATGGAGAGACATCAAAGGAGGTGCACTTCAACATCTCATGGAGTGAAAAGATTATCAGATGGAGGAGATTGGTATTCTACCTTGGATGGATACTAAGATTGAGCTTGGCATGATTAAACATCCAAATTGGGATGAATGGATCTGGATGAGGAGCAAGAGGTTGCCAACCTTCTTGCAGATCTATGATACATGGCAACAAGAAGCATGGTTGCGCTGGTTGCTTTTGGGTGAGTATTGGTACTACCCAAAAACTCACATTTGTGTGGTCCATGCCATGGATGTCACTGATGTTATGTAGCAGCAGGAGAAATGGCTGCGCTGGTTATTGTTGAGAGAGTTTGGCCATCATATGACGTACCTTATGTCCTTGTATTTAATTCTATTTGGGATATGTCTCATGTCTTTAAATGTACTTTTGTTTGGGATATATTTTACATTCATGTATGTACTTGGGTTTGGGACATGGCATAACTCTCACATGATATGGTAGCGGGGAGCTTGTTTGTATTGTTCTGATGTGACATTCCACATGTCAATTAGTAGGTTGTTGCTCCATGACTTGCATCATGATAATGTAAGATGGTAGCGAGAATCCTTGTTGCTTTGGTTACTATTTGGAGAGTATAGGTTGTTTTCTCCCCACACATTGCATGATATTGATGGAGGATGAAAACAGGAGGCCTTACTGCGTTGGATTCTATTGGGGGATTATGGTCATTATACTTGGTATGATGATGATGTGATGTGGCAGTAAGAAGCATTGCTGCGGTGGGATATATTGATAGAGTATGGCTCTCTTACTTGGTTTCATGATGATTTGGCATGGGAGCAGAAGGCTTTGATATGGTGGTTGTTATTAGGAGAGTATGGTTTCACATTGTACATGTTCACCCTTATGTCTCTACTTCTTATTTTGCACATTGTTGGGATGATGCTTGGATCCAACAAGGCCAACAGGGCTAAGGATGGAAGCATGGAGAGATATAATCTACTTCATGTAGCATGGGATGGAGAGATGGTTTATGATGGGGGACTTTCCAATTTGGGAAGAGACCATTTCACTTTATGTATCTCATGCATAGAGGAGGATATTGGACTGCATATGGTTGCCACTTGGAGACTTATTGATGTGGAGAGGCATCTATTTTTTCAGTTGGAGGACATCTTAGACATTCTAGAGGGGTAGCTTTGGAGTTGGGCATGCATCACACATTGTAGAAGATGGGGAGGCCTACCATATGAGGATTCAATTTGGAGGGAGATGGATTGCTGTAGCATCCACTTTTGCAATTGCTTGAGGAAAAGCAACATTTTGGTGGGGAGGATTTTAATATTCCCAATTTTCCATCAGATAATTGGAATATTAGAGTTCTTGCTTTTCTTAATTAATTAAGTAAATAAGAGGGTGGAGGGACCCATAAAACCCATAGATGAATAAAATCTAGTTTTGATGTGTGTATGTGGATAATTTATAGGTAGATCTACATTATGGAGTAGTGGAGAAACTTCTTAAATGAAGGAAGAGTGGAGATCATGCCACATTAATGATAGATCATGGAGATCATGGAGATCATGGAGGAAGTCAAATGAGATCATGGTGCATTAAAATTAAGATCATAGAGCACTAATGATGAGATAGTGGAGGAAGTTGTGCATCTAATGCACAAATGATGGAGTGAGTGGGAATTAAATGTAGAGATGGTGGAGAACATGGAGAGAAAACACTGTCTTCATAGAGGCTAGTGGCCACATGTGCAGTGCAATTATGAGGTGGGCCAGGGCTATGGAAGGCTCACAAAGAATATAAGGGAGATGAAGGTAGCAATAGAAGGCATACTTTAGATTATTATTTCCGATCTATTTAGATCTGAATTTGTCTTTGGAAATTTCTATGCACACTTAAGCTATTTAGCTAAGTCTGCAGTGTTGTTTAGCACACGTGTGTTTCCGAGCGGAAATACCACCCTTACCCACAGGGTACTTCGAGTGCCTACTCAAGGAAGGTTTCTTTGTGCTGCCATACATAATCAGGCATTGGTGCCACATTCAGCCACTCTCATATGCATATTAGTCCCAGGAATTATGCATTCCTGCTTGAGGGTTTGAGAGGTGGAGGTTGTTTCTAGCATTTCAGCTAGGAAATTGGTGGAGGATTCATCCTTTCACCTTGTGCTTCAAGATCAGCCTTTCAGGAGAAGCATATTCATATCTGGCATTGAGGCCATCATTTCACACCTCCATGTAGCAACAATTCCCCAAGGGATTGCGTCGTCCAGTCCTATAGATCTATTAGAGAAGAGAAGTTTCCAGTATATCAGCTGGAAATCCTATGAGGGACCATTCCTTCACCTTGAGAATACTATTTCCATCATAATTGAGCTTTTTTTTAGTATCTAGCATCAGGCTATAGATCCTCCCTCATAGACAACGTAGTTTCACTCAACTATTATATATTCAACAGCTGCAATTAGTCAAGGAGGAAGGAGGAGCTAGATCTTAAGCTTCTAACTTGAGGATCTAATGAAGGGATCAACCCTTCAAGAATAGATATGATTGTATCACATTGCAGCCATCTTATGATTAATTCTTGCTTCAAATATGCATACCCAAAAGTCATATAGCTGTAGGGCCTAAGAGGGTGTTTTTCCAAGATTTTCAGATATAGAAATCCTTTCTGGGTTATCTTGGGTATTCATCATAGAGCCCAGATCTGAAATCCTGACCTCATTTGAGCTTTGGAACTACCATATCTACACTTTTATATTTTTCCGGCAGTTTCAGTCTCGACATTTGCAGCAGGGACATCACAGTATTCCTTACATCAATCCAACAGTTACGCAGTCCCTCTTGTGGGAGCACTTCGGGGTCATTTTAAGCCACTTCTTTGGCTTGAGTGTCTCATATTTTGAGCAATGTTGTACTTGTTTATGTACCTCCATATAATAAAATGGCTCAGCCATTTTGTACATTTGTATGGTGTCTTTAGATTATTTGTTTACATTGTTGCAGTTCTTATATTATGTTTTTGTATTACTGCATTCTCCCTTCTGGGATATTACAAAATAGCTGTATTGTTTCTCCACCCAAGACTTGGCTTTACACTTGGATGACCCATCAAAAGCAGGCAGAAAGAATCTACCCATAGTACGCTGTAGATCATTGTTCGACATGTACCCTCCACTCCTATTGTTATTCCGGCGTCTCTTGTTATACTTGATCTGATAGAACTCCTGAAAGTTGAGATTCTCTTTGAATCTCTGAGATTGAGACTCATATTCTAGAAAATAATATTCAAGAGTATCTTGTTCTTGGGGTCCTCCACCTCCATTTTCTACTACTAGGAATGTAGGCATAGTGGAGCGTTGGGAAACTTGCTGCCTTACTGGTTTTTCACACCGATGATGTGAAATTCTGAAGCTTTCTCCATGTAGAAACCCTCTTGGGGTCTCCTTTTCACTTTCCATCCTCACATCCTTGATTTCTTTGGCAATATCTTGCATGGTTTGGAGAAGCAGCTTTGAAAACTCATTTTCATCCATTTCCCCAGATATTGGAGTCTTGCCTTTATCTTCTTCGTTGCTTGTATAATCAAACCTTCAACTTCTATTAATGTACCGCTTATCCCTTTCTATGAGAGGCTCTTCTTCTTCTGATGACATAGATGTGGTGTCTCACAGGTTGAGCCAAGATTATGCTCTGATACCACTATAATATTCCAAAATAGGAAAAATATGAATATAAAACATAAAATAGGAAAATGCAGTAAAATATCCATACATCAAACATAAGCATATCATAGAGCCATTTTATTACATGTAAAAGCAGAAAAATGAATACAATGTCTTGAGGAAAAAGACACTTAAGCTGGGCAAAACAAGCCTCAAATGACCCTATACATCAACACATGAAATACCGCTGCTATACAAAATATTGGACGACTATGAATACGCAGTCCTATGGAGAATAATTGTAGTGGGAAAATAAAAATATATGGATTTTTTGAGATATTCTCAAAAAAATTCCGAGATCAAATATCTAGGCTTTCTAGCACAATTCCAAGATAACCCAGAAAGTGTTTCTTGAAATACTCCAGATGAAAAGTGCAACCCTAGGGCTGAATTACGCTCTACAACTAGATAACTGCTAGGAGGTGGCTGATATGAATTAAAAATGGCTGGTACTCCTCCCCACTAACCTCCTGGATGAAGGGCTACTCCCTTCATTGGAAAACTAGCTCAAGAACTTGGGTTTTCAAACCTCCACTGCAACTGCCCTCCTGAATTGCGCAATTCCTGAAGGAGATTGTGCTGCTAAAGGTGGCTGAAGATTGGATTGATTCCAGATGGTGGAATGAAGCTCAAAGGAACCTCTCCTAAGTAGGCACTCGAAGTCCCCCGAGGATGAGGGTGGGATTTCCACTCGGAAACACCCTTGTGCTAATAAACACATTAGAGAACTTTTGAGGTCTAAAATGTGCCTCCTAAGAAAATGTACAACCAAAATAAAATTTATAGGAACCAATAGGATTCAAGATGATGATTTCAACCATGGGGGATGATTCACCATATTTGGGGTAAAAAAGTAAAAATATTAAAAAATAATAAAATAATAAAACTACTTCTTCAACTTGTATTTTCAACTTATCTCTTTAAGTTTTTACTCAAATTTCGAGTGAGAGTACTCTTTGGATGAAAAATTTGATTCCTCATCCAAGGAATACCCATGTTGCATACTTTTGATGGACCCTGCTACACGAAAAATTAGAAATACATGAAAAATACGTGATTGCAATCACATTTTTCATGTATTTCTCAGTTTTCATGTAGCAGGGTCCATCGAAAGTATGCAACATGGGTACCCTTTGGATTAGGAATCTAATTATGCATCCAACAAGTTTTCCCACTCGAAATTCGAGTAAACCCATAGGGAGATAAGTTGAAAATATGAGTTGAAAAAGTAGTTTTTTATTTTTTCCCTCTAAAATTTGATGATGTAATCTAATATTATTTTATTATTTCCACTATTAATTTATAATTTCTTTAGGAGGCCCATTTTAGACCTCAAAATTCCCCATAATGACAACAGACTTCGCTAGACAGCTAAAGCATGTAGAAAGTCATAAAAAACCAACATAAACAACATTCAGAATGCTTTCCATGGATGCCATCCCCTTCCTTATATGTTTTTTGATCCTCCTCCCCTTTGGTCCCACTCATTAAATATGATACTCTCATGGAGACTCCCTCCCATTATTATTGCATTTTCCTCCAATATCTCTCCATTACCTCCATGTCTGCACTATTGATTTGGTCAAGCTTGACCCCATCCACATGCATTGACACCCATTCACACCAAGGAGTGATTTATTAACCTAGATGCACTGACCCAATTTCACCGAAACATACCGGCATTTATCTATGTACATATACATGTACATATGTATATATATGTATACATATACATACATATATATATACATATGTGCATATGTATATATGTATGTATGTATATATACATATATATGTATGTATGTATGTATGTATGTATATACATACATATATATATCTGTATGTATGTATGTGTATATATATATATATATGTATGTATGTATATATATACATATATCTGTATGTATGTATGTATATATATACATAAATACATACAGATATATGTATATATATACATACATACATATATACATATGCACATATGTATATATATATATACACATATATATACATATGCATATGTGTGTGTGTGCATATGTATATATAATAAATGAACATCAAACCCTTTTTCCAAGGTTTTAACGTACATAATTTAAAACTTTTAGCATTTTTTCTAACATGGATGTAATAAAAATATATTTTTCTTAACATTTTTTAAATCTTTTCTTTTTCATCCATGTTCTAACTTATGATTTAATATTTTATTTTTTAAATTACAATGCTAACTTATCAAAATAAAATAATGTTACAACATGAGGCAATTGGACGACGAGGATTGAATCACACAATTGGAATTTTTAGATTAAACAACAGAGATCACATCGCAAGGTAAATGATATAACTTGCGATGCAATGGAGGCTGAGTAGTTTTGACCATTAGATCTGGCTGAAGATCAACTGTGGATGGCAAATCGCAAGTTCGCACATCACAGATTTTACCGGATAGCATTAAGACTTCGTTGCGTAAGTTATATTTATTGCGATGTGATGACGAGAAGGGACACGTGTCGACATACCGCATTAGCGCTTATCACACATCGCTTGATTTATGGTTTAACCATTTTTGGTATAAGAGTTAAACTTGCGGGCAAGCAAAATGCGATAAGTTATAAAAGTTCCTATGTTGCGATGCGACATCATTATTGCAACTTCGCATCGACGGGATTATATGTTTGCTGTTGATTGCAACGTTATTTGTTAAGTTTTCCGATATGCGATGCGCATTGGTCATTGTATTGTGGGATTGTAGAACCATAGTTCTGCCTGTAGGCATGTTGTTTGGGAGTATTTGCGCTTTGTTTAAAGTCCTGATAAAGTGATCGCTGTTGATTGCACGTGTATGTATGTTTAATAAAACTCCAAAAAAATATTTCGCTACGAGTAAAAGGAAGTTTATGTGGCCCTTACATGTATCGCAACGAGATTCATAACTCCTCCTTTTGGCGTTCCCTTGCACCTCCCGATACAATTGATAGTTGATATCTCATTTGAAATTGTATAATTAAATATCATATTATTTCTATGCAACTTTTTATTATATATATTGAATATCATATTATTATTATTTTTTTAAATCTTTCCAAATCTTCTATCCTTGCATGTATCTTTGCAACTTCAAAAGAAATTACTAGTTTAAATTAAATTAATACAAAAACCTTCATGGTCATATTCAACTATTCGTTAAATAACATGACATCCCATTCACCTATTTAAAAATTATGGTAGTGTTTTAACGTGTCACCTTAACGCCAAGTGCACTAGACGAGTGTTTATAATTAAGACACTACATAAATTTTTAAAATAGAAAAGTGATTTTAATTTATCACGGGCATCTCACGTGTCAATTTGAGCATAACCCTTCCATTGTCTGAGAAGGGTTTCGTCTGGTCGACCTCTTATTGGAGAATTTACAAGCTTTCGATCTTCCTCATCCAAAAGGCGGGAAAATATGGTATTAGAATCATCATTTTGCGATTCAGTTATGCTTGTCTGGCCAGCCAAAGCTCCGAGAAAGGGGCATTTGTTCTCTAAATGTTACAAGTGTCCATGTTGAGGCTCCATTCTTTGCATTCGATTCTAAAACTTCGCTCGGCTTTTACCCTGAACCCTTTCCCTTCCCAACCCGCCGGCGTGCTATCAGGCTTTCCCATTTGTGAATGTTTGTCTTTCTCCAGGAGAATTAAAGCCATGAGCGGAAGAACTATCAACGACGTCTTGATGAGAGGTGCCCGTAATGCCTCCGAGAAGAAAGGTTGGCCACCATTAAAGCACACGGCCAAGGAAAAGGAAGCCGCCAAGAAGGCCGTCGTAGCCGAAGAGGCAGAACAGGGCGCTGGAGCTTCTCCGTCTGTTGACGATAAGATTGCCGAGCTCTCGAAGAAGGCCTCAGAGTTCGAACCCAAGGCCACCACGTTCTGGAAGGACAACGAGCACGTTCCCTTCCTGTTTCTTGCCCGAGCCCTAGATTTGATATCCAACGAATCTGGAAGAATCGCCATCACAGAGATTTTGTGCAATGTGTTTCGAACCGTGATCGCCACGACGCCGGGCGATTTGCTGTCAGTGGTTTATCTTTCCGCGAATAAAGTGGCCCCTACACATGAGGGGGTGGAGCTTGGAATTGGGGATGCTTCCGTTATTAGAGCCCTTTCGGACGCTTTTGGGAGAAAGGAAGACCGGGTCAAGAGCCAGATGAAGGTATTTGTTTTTTTTAGCTTATTTCACAGAAATTTAGTGGTCCTTTTTCAATAATCGTAGTAGAGAGTGTCTTTTCGGGCTAATTTCAGGCCGACTTCGCCACATTTATTTTAAAAAAAAGGCAGACGCTTCCTTCAGCTTTTAATATTAACATTAAATTCACATGGCATTACGAGTGACCCCAAGCATGATCAAAGTCGGGTGGTTTACGGCCATAATTGACCATCATCACAATCTGGACATTGGGCACATATCAGACGGTACTAGTGTTCATGAATAATAGGAAACACAAGACTGAGTTCCGACAAATGGGCTCACAATCCAAATATAATAGAATAACAGATGCATAAGTCAAGCTGGACTAGGCATTAATCCAGCCCTAGACGGGGTGGTCGTCATGATCCTTGGGGTCGGCCCCCATCCTTCGGGAGAAGGCTTCGGGCCAGGAATAATTAGCTCCCAGTCATCATTACCTGGTCTTGATTCTGGACGCTTTTCCTCTTCTGTGGTGGCAGGGAGCATGGTGAATATGGCATTCCGCTGAGCTGCTTTCTCTGACAGAATGGCCGGCCCCGGGGCAAGGCCTTCCATCATTATGCCGATTTTTTATTTGAATTGACGATGTCAAATGTTGTCAAGTTTGAAGAATTAAGGTCGACTTAAGAAAAGTGTAACATGTACCCTTGGGAGCACTTGTCTGTGTCCACTGCCCTTTTATGTCCACTCCATCACTCGAATAACAGCTTATATAAATACTGCCTTTTTGTGTCCATTCCATCACTCGAATAACAGCTTATATAATTACTATCTAGACTTAAGATTATTACTTTAACTTAAAGGAATTGTTTTCCATGCACACATATCATATCATTCCGTGAAATGGTAGCAAGGCAACATGCTCATCGTGTCCTTAAACAATTATTTCATTTTGCTGAAACTAGATTCAATAACCACGAGCACTGCCTGCATGTCATAAAACTGAATAATCTTCGGATGCACATAACTTCTCAAAGGACTTGGAATGACACCTGTCACATTAGATTGGTAAGACACTATTTTTAGGGGAGGGTGGTATGTTTGCTTAGGAAGAAAGAACGAACAAATGAAATAAATCATGCAATCATGCAAGTTTTCACAAATGACCAAATTTGGTCAATAATGCTCGTAAATGCATATAAATACACTAGCAATGAGGGATGCCTATGGCATCTCTCTTGAAAAGGAATTTGAAACAATAAGAATATATAAATGCAAATGATCGTAACAAAATAACAAACAAAGGGGTAAGCCCAAAAAGGTAAACCTTAGACAATGCAGCAGAGACCAATCCAATAACAAAGTAACAAACAAAGGGGTAAGCCCAAAAAGGTAAACCTTAGACAATGAAGCAGAGACCAATCCAATAACAAAGTAACAAACAAAGGGGTAAGCCCAAAAAGGTAAACCTTAGACAATGAAGCAGAGACCAATCCAATAACAAAATAACAAACAAAGAGGTAAGCCTAAATAGTTAAACCTAGACAATGAAGTAGAGACCAATCTTGTGGAAGAGGAGATAAGATAAGATACTTTTATTAATGTCCAACAAATGGCCACAAAAGGTAGGTAAATGGAATTGAAAGGATACAATCTATGTAATAGAAAGTGGGAGTGCAAGAGCAACTCCTATAACTAGGTTAACATCAATAGGAAAAGATCTAAGATCCAAGAAACACACCATGAAGAAGATCTAAGAAAGAAAAGGGTTGAAACATGAGAATAAATGAGATACTTTTATTGATGTCCAATGAAGGGCTTAAGATAGGTAAACATGAACTGAGAAGGACATCCAGGATTAGCACAGATGCAAGAGAAACTCCTATAACTAAGTTAATATCAATAGGAAAAGATTCTACAATCCAAGTAAAACAGTTATAAAAAAGTAAATAACTCGGTCCAAGAAAGAAACTAGAAGGACTACACATGGAAGGAGAGTAAGTTACACCTTTGGAAACCACATGTCATGTGTGTTTTTGTAACTAGAAGTCTTCAGCCATGAAAGCACAGAACCTCAAGAAAGAAAAAGAAGGATTGAGACACATGATAAAAGAGTACATAGGTAACACCTTCAACCCAATATGATGTCAAGTGTTTTTATAACTAGAAGTTGAGGCCATGAAAGAAAAGAGACACGAAAAAGGAGTATTTTCTTTCTAGTGCTCAATCAATGTGACAAGGTTGATGCACTATTATAGTACACATGGAGATTAACTTTGAGCTGAGGTAGCTCATGGCATGATGCTAGAGGGATCTTAGGATGAGCTCTCTAATGAGGACCCACTACCTACCACCAGAAGAACAACCTCCTTTTACAAAGAAGGTTGGCTAAATCAATAAGCACGGCCAAGGAAAGAAAAAGAGATCCTAATATATACCCTAATTTTTTAAATTTTATTATTTTCTTAGCTTTAATTATGGGAAACCCCAAGTACTTCCCCTCATTTCAAGAATGATACAAAGGGTAAAGCCTTTAATATCTGTGGCACAAGGCCAATCAACAATAGGTTTGAAGACACTACAATATACTCATCAAGAGCTAAAAACATGCCACCTAGAATGAACCCTATGGGAGGATAACAATCATTCCTCTCAATTGCTTGAGCTAGATCCAATTGATATCTCATTGTTTGAGTTATGTACAAGACTTAACTAGTTTTTTCACCTTTATATAGCTCTTAAAAGCAACATGACATACATCGTAGAATTTGTCCTTCTCTAACTAGAAGATGTAATTTGGATTTCTCTTGTAGAGAATGAGATAGCTCATTCTTTGAGCATTTACAAGACTTAACTAGTTGTTCCACCTTTATATAGCTTTTAAATGCAATGTAACATACTAAAATTTGCCTTTGTATGACTAGAATATGTAATTTGGGTTTCTCTTGCAGAGAAAGAGATAGCTCATTCTTTGACCTATTGTTAATTTTGGACAACTAGGTCCAAACTCCGTGTTGTGATGCTCAGATGAAGATGCTAATATTTTTATTGGATTCCTCTTTTGGAGAGGTGCAAGATCGATCTAAAGATCATCTTGATCCGATGTACAGAACATTTATTTTGAATTTATTCAAAATATGTGTAGGTCGGCCTAAAAGTTTAGTGCCCTAATAGTTGTGTCACACACCCTCATTGATGGATATATATTGGTCAAAGTTGGAGGACATTTTCACCCATCTCATCCTCATACATTTCTCTCTCCTCATCTGATTGGTTTGATCACCTTGAAGGCTCTTCTCTTCACACGGGAAAATTTTAGCAAGCAACATTTTCTGTTTTCGGGCTAGGGTTTTTGCAGTAGCGTTGACCAGCGTTGATTTTGGTGAACGCAAGGTCAATTTGACTTGAAACTCTCCCAAACTTTTGATTTTCTGAATCCACATTTTTTGGCACAATTCTCGAGGCTGGACATTGACTTTGACTTGGTTGCGTTGACCTAGCTACTGCTGCTGTTTGCATTGATTGTTGACTAACAATGTTGACTTTTGGTTGACTTTTGAGGTTGACTGTTTTCGCTATCATAGAGGGTTGTGTGACACTTCTGGTTGGTTGACCATATTAAGACTTTGCTAGTTGAAGCACCCTGTTGATTGCCGTAATGCACCAACATACTTATATATTTATGGCTTGTCATCTGTTGATCTACTGGTATGTTCTATCAGCATTTTACTTTATTGTTTATGTGATTGTTAACTGATATTTGGATAAAAAGTAAAGTTGCATCAAGCATAGAACATCTACAAAAATTTACATGGTTTCAACGTTGAGGTGAAGACAAAGCCCTAGTTTGTAGCAATCACCGAAGAAGAGCATGGGTGCCTCTAACTACAATGGCTTTAAGGATAATGACAAATTGACTGGGAAGGATGACTTCCATGCCTGGAAGATGACATTGGATCTTAATTTGGAAGACCAAGATGTCATGGACAATGTGCAAGGTAAAATCCAAGAGCCTCCGTCCATCCAGAGAGCTCGAGATCTGCCATCGAAACATACCGGCATTTATCTCCAGTGATTTAACTGCTTTGTCGTGTAGCGACCTTATAATAAAATCATATGCGCATATATATATATATATATATATATATATATATATATATATATATATATATATATATATATAAATATATATATATATGTACATATGTATATATATGTATACATATACATACATATATATATCTGTATGTATGTATGTATATATATACATACATACATATATACATATGCACATATGTATATATATATAAACATATATATACATATGCATATGTGTGTGTATATATATACACATATATATACATATGCATATGTGTGTGTATATATATATACATATATACATATATACACACACACATATATATATGTGTGTGTGTGTGTGTGTGTGTGTGCATATCTATATGTGTGTGTGTGTGTGTGTGTGTGTGTGTGCATATGTATATATAATAAATGAACATAAAACCCTTTTTCCAAGGTTTTAACGTACATAATTTAAAACTTTTAGCATTTTTTCTAACATGGATGTAATAAAAATATATTTTTCTTAACATTTTTTAAATCTTTTCTTTTTCATCCATGTTCTAACTTACGATTTAATTTTTTATTTTTTAAATTACAATGCTAACTTATCAAAATCAAATAATGTTACAACATGAGGCAATTGGACGACGAGGATTGAATCACACAATTGGAATTTTTAGATTAAACAACAGAGATCACATCACAAGGTAAATGATATAACTTGCGATGCAATGGAGGCTAAGTAGTTTTGACCATTAGATCTGGCTGTAGATCAACTGTGGATGGCAAATCGCAAGTTCGCACATCGCAGATTTTACCGGATAGCATTAAGACTTCGCTGCGTAAGTTATATTTATTGCGATGTGATGACAAGAAGGGCCACGTGTCGACATACCGCATTAGCGCTTATCACACATCGCTTGATTTATGGTTTAACCATTTTTGGTATAAGAGTTAAACTTGCGGGCAAACAAAATGCGATAAGTTATAAAAGTTCCTATGTTGCGATGCGACATCATTATTGCAACTTCGCATCGACGGGATTATATGTTTGCTGTTGATTGCAACGTTATTTGTTAAGTTTGCCAATATGCGATGCGCATTGGTCATTGTATTGTGGGATTGGAGAACCATAGTTCTGCCTGTATGCATGTTGTTTGGGAGTATTTGCGCTTTGTTTAAAGTCTTGATAAAGTGATTGATGTTGATTGCACGTGTATGTATGTTTAATAAAACTCCAAAAAAATATTCCGCTACGAGTAAAGGAAGTTTATGTGGCCCTTACATGTATCGCAACGAGATTCATAACTCCTCCTTTTGGCGTTCCCTTGCACCTCCCGATACAATTGATAGTTGATATCTCATTTGAAATTGTATAATTAAATATCATATTATTTCTATGCAACTTTTTATTATATATATTGAATATCATATTATTATTATTTTTTTAAATCTTTCCAAATCTTCTATCCTTCCATGTATCTTTGCAACTTCAAAAGAAATTACTAGTTTAAATTAAATTAATACAACAACCTTCATGGTCATATTCACCTATTCGTTAAATAACATGACATCCCATTCACCTATTTAAAAAGTATGGTAGTGTTTTAACGTGTCACCTTAACGCCAAGTGCACTAGACGGGTGTTTATAATTAAGACACTACATAAATTTTTAAAACAAAAAAGTGATTTTAATTTATCACGGGCATCTCACGTGTCAATTTGAGCATAACCCTTCCATTGTCCGAGAAGGGTTTCGTCCGGTCGACCTCGTATTGGAGAATTTACAAGCTTTCGATCTTCCTCATCCAAAAGGCGGGAAAACATGGTATTAGAATCATCATTTTGCGATTCAGTTATGCTTGTCTGGCCAGCCAAAGCTCTGAGAAAGGGGCATTTGTTCTCTAAATGTTACAAGTGTCCATGCTGAGGCTCCATTCTTTGCATTCGATTCTAAAACTTCGCTTGGCTTTTACCTTGAACCCTTTCCCTTCCCAACCCGCCGGCGTGCTATCAGGCTTTCCCATTTGTGAAAGTCTGTCTTTCTCCCGGAGAATTAAAGCCATGAGCGGAAGAACTATCAACGACGTCTTGATGAGAGGTGCTCGTAATGCCTCCGAGAAGAAAGGTCGGCCACCATTAAAGCACACAGCCAAGGAAAAGGAAGCCGCCAAGAAGGCCGTCGTAGCTGAAGAGGCAGAACAGGGCGCTGTACCTTCTCCATCCGTTGACGATAAGATTTCCGAGCTCTCGAAGAAGGCCTCAGAGTTCGAACCCAAGGCCGCCGCGTTCTGGAAGGACGGCGAGCACGTTCCCTTCCTGTTTCTTGCCCGAGCCCTAGATTTGATATCCAACGAATCTGGAAGAATCACCATCACAGAGATTTTGTGCAATGTGTTTCGAACCGTGATCGCCACGACGCCGGGCGATTTGCTGTCAGTGGTTTATCTTTCCGCGAATAAAGTGGCCCCTGCACATGAGGGGGTGGAGCTTGGATTTGGGGATGCTTCCATTATTAGAGCCCTTTCGGAGGCTTTTGGGAGAAAGGAAGACCGGGTCAAGAGCCAGATGAAGGTATTTGTTTTTTTTAGCTTATTTCACAAAAATTTAGTGGTCCTTTTTCAATAATCGTAGTAGAGAGTGTCTTTTCGGGCTAATTTCAGGCCGACTTCGCCACATTTATTTTTAAAAAAAGGCAGACGCTTCCTTCAGCTTTTAATATTAACATTAAATGCACAGGGCGTTACGAGTGACCCCAAGCATGATCAAAGTCGGGTGGTTTACAGCCATAATTGACCATCATCACAATCTGGACATTGGGCACATATCAGACGGTACTAGTGTTCATGAATAATAGGAAACACAAGACTGAGTTCCGGCAAATGGGCTCACAATCCAAATATAATAGAAGAACAGATGCATAAGTCAAGCTGGACTAGGCATTAATCTAGCCCTAGACGGGGTGGTCGTCATGATCCTTGGGGTCGGCCCCCATCCTTCGGGAGAAGGCTTCGGGCCAGGAATAATTAGCTCCCAGTCATCATTACCTGGTCTTGATTTTGGAGGCTTTTCCTCTTCTGTGGTGGCAGGGAGCATGGTGAATATGGCATTCCGCTGAGCTGCTTTCTCTGACAGAATGGCCGGCCCCGGGGCAAGGCCTTCCATCATTATGCCGATTTTTTATTTGAATTGACGATGTCAAATGTTGTCAAGTTTGAAGAATTAAGGCCGACTTAAGAAAAGTGTAACATCTACCCTTGGGAGCACTTGTTTGTGTCCACTGCCCTTTTATGTCCACTCCATCACTCGAATAACAGTTTATATAAATACTGCCTTTTTATGTCCACTCCATCACTCGAATAACAGCTTATATAAATACTGCCTTTTTATGTCCACTCCATCACTCGAATAACAGCTTATATAATTACTATCTAGACTTAAGATTATTACTTTAACTTAAAGGAATTTTTTTCCATGCATACATATCATATCATTCCGTGAAATGGTAGCAAGGCAACATGCTCATCGTGTCCTTAAACAATTATTTCATTTTGCTGAAACTAGATTCAACAACCACGAGCACTGCCTGCATGTCATAAAACAGAATAATCTTCGGATGCACATAACTTCTCAAAGGACTTGGAATGACACCTGTCACGTTAGATTGGTAAGACACTATTTTTAGGGGAGGGTGGTATGTTTTCTTAGGAAGAAAGAACGAACAAATGAAATAAATCATGCAATCATGCAAGTTTTCACAAATGACCAAATTTGGTCAATAATTCTCGTAAATGCATATAAATACACTAGCAATGAGGGATGCCTATGGCATCTCTCTTGAAAAGGAATTTGAAACAATAAGAATATATAAATTCAAATGATCATAACAAAATAACAAACAAAGGGGTAAGCCCAAAAAGGTAAACCTTAGACAATGAAGCAGAGACCAATCCAATAACAAAATAACAAACAAAGGGGTAAGCCCAAAAAGGTAAACCTTAGACAATGAAGCAGAGACCAATCCAATAACAAAATAACAAACAAAGAGGTAAGCCTAAATAGTTAAACCTAGACAATGAAGTAGAGACCAATCTTGTGGAAGAGGAGATAAGATAAGATACTTTTATTAATGTCCAACAAATGGCCACAAAAGGTAGGTAAATGGAATTGAAAGGATACAATCTATGTAATAGAAAGTGGGAGTGCAAGAGCAACTCCTATAACTAGGTTAACATCAATAGGAAAAGATCTAAGATCCAAGAAACACACCATGAAGAAGATCTAAGAAAGAAAAGGGTTGAAACATGAGAATAAATGAGATACTTTTATTGATGTCCAATGAATGGCCGCAAGAGGTAGTAAGTCAATGGAATTGAAAGGATACAATCTTGTAATAGAAAGTGCGAATGCAAGAGAAACTCCTATAACTAAGTTAATATCAATAGGAAAAGATCTACAATCCAAGAAACAAGCTATAAAAAAGTAAGAAACTGGTCCAAGAAAGAAAAAGAAGGATTGAGACATGAGAAGAAAGAGTAAGTAACACCTTAAACCTAGTATGATGTCAAGTGTTTTTGTAACCAGAAGTCGAGCCATGAAAAAAACTAGTCCAAGAAAGAAAAAGAAGGATTGAGACATGAGAAAAAAGAGTACATAGGTAACACCTTCAACCCAATATGATGTCAAGTGTTTTTATAACTAGAAGTTGAGCCCATGAAAGAAAAGAGAGACGAAAAAGGAGTATTTTCTTTCTAGTGCTCAATCAATGTGACAAGGTTGATGCACTATTTGCGAAGGTTGTTGGAGATTAACTTGGTTTGAGGTGCATCAGTGGCATGATGCTAGAGGGATCTTAGGGTGAGCTCTAGAATGAGGACCCACTAATTCTACCACTCATGGAAGAACAAACTCTCCTTTTACAAAGAAGGTTGGCTAAATCACAAGTAACGGCCAAGGAAAGAAAGAGACCCTAATATACACCCTAATTTTTTAAATTTTATTATTTTTCCTAGCTTTCATAGCTTGGGAAAAACCCCCAAGTACTTCCCCTCATTTCAAGAATGATACAAAGGGTAAAGCCTTAAATATTCAGGGCACAAGGCCAATCAACAATAGGGTTTGGAAGACACTACAATATACCAGCCAAACATGCCACTGTGGGGAATGAAACTTGAGTGGGGAGGATAACAATCATTCCTCTCAACTGCTTGAGCTAGATCCAATTGAGATCTCATTGTTTGAGTTATGTACAAGACTTAACTAGTTTTTTCACCTTTATATAGCTCTTAAAAGCAACATGACATACATCGTAGAATTTGTCCTTCTCTAACTAGAAGATGTAATTTGGATTTCTCTTGTAGAGAATGAGATAGCTCATTCTTTGAGCATTTACAAGACTTAACTAGTTGTTCCACCTTTATATAGCTTTTAAATGCAATGTAACATACTAAAATTTGCCTTTGTATGACTAGAATATGTAATTTGGGTTTCTCTTGCAGAGAAAGAGATAACTCATTCTTTGACCTATTGTTAATTTTGGACAACTAGGTCCAAACTCCGTGTTGTGATGCTCAGATGAAGATGCCAATATTTTTATTGGATTCCTCTTTTGGAGAGGTGCAAGATCGATCTAAAGATCATCTGATTCATAATATAACATTTATTTTGAATTTATTCAAAATATGTGTAGGTCAACCTAAAGGTTTGGAGCCCCAATAGTTGTGTCACACGCCCTCATTGATGGATATATATTGGTCAACGTTGGAGGAAATTTTCACTCATCTCATCCTCACACATTTCTCTCTCCTCATCTGATTGGTTTGATCACTTGGAGGCTCTTCTCTTCACACGTGGGAAATTGCAGCAAGGAGACTTTTTTGTTTTCGGCCTAGGGTTTACCGTAGCATTGACCAACGTTGACTTTGGTCAACGCATGGTTAAATTGACTTGAATCTCTCCCAAACTTTTAATTTTCTAAATCCACATTTTTTGGCACAAATTTTCGAGGTCGACATTGACTTGACTTGGTTATATGACCTATCTACCGTCAGTTTGCTTGCATTGGATTGGTTGACTCGACAATTGTTGACTTTTTTGTTGACTTTGAGGTTGACTGCTGCTTGTCATGAGGGTTGTGTGACACTTCCGGTTGGTTGACCATATTAAGACTTTTGCTAGTTGAAGCACTCGTTGATTGGCTTTAACAACATACTTATATATTTATGGCTTGTCATCTGTTGATCTACTGGTATGTTCTATCAGCATTTTACTTTATTGTTTATGTGATTGTTAACTGATATTTGGATAAAAAGTAAAGTTGCATCAAGCATAAAACATCTACAAAAATTTACATGGTTTCAGAGTTGAGGTGAAGACAAAGCCCTAGTTTGTAGCAATCACCGAAGAAGAGCATGGGTGCCTCTAACTACAATGGCTTTAAGGATAATGACAAATTGACTGGGAAGGATGCCTTCCATGCCTGGAAGATGACATTGGATCTTAATTTGGAAGACCAAGATGTCATGGACAATGTGCAGGGTAAAATCCAAGAGCCTCCATCCATCCAGAGAGCTCGAGATCTGCCATCTAAACATACCGGCATTTATCTCCAGTGATTTAATCACTTTGTCGTGTAGCGACCTTATAATAAAATCATATGCCCATATATATATATATATGTGTGTGTGTGTGTGTGTGTGTGTGTGTGTGTGCATATGTATATATAATAAATGAACATAAAACCATTTTTCCAAGGTTTTAACGTACCTAATTTAAAACTTTTATCATTTTTTCTAGCATGGATGTAATAAAAATATATTTTTCTTAACATTTTTTAAATCTTTTCTTTTTCATCCATGTTCTAACTTACGATTTAATTTTTTATTTTTTAAATTACAATGCTAACTTATCAAAATCAAATAATGTTACAACATGAGGCAATTGGACGACGAGGATTGAATCACACAATTGGAATTTTTAGATTAAACAACAGAGATCACATCGCAAGGTAAATGATATAACTTGCGATGCAATGGAGGCTGAGTAGTTTTGACCATTAGATCTGGTTGTAGATCAACTGTGGATGGCAAATCGCAAGTTTGCACATCGCAGATTTTACCGGATAGCATTAAGACTTCGCTGCGTAAGTTATATTTATTACGATGTGATGACGAGAAGGGCCACGTGTCGACATACCGCATTAGCACTTATCACACATCGCATGATTTATGGTTTAACCACTTTTGGTATAAGAGTTAAACTTGCGGGCAAGCAAAATGCCATAAGTTATAAAAGTTCCTATGTTGCGATGCGACATCATTATTGCAACTTCGCATCGACGAGATTATATGTTTGCTGTTGATTGCAGCGTTATTTGTTAAGTTTGTCGATATGCGATGCGCATTGGTCATTGTATTGTGGGATTGTAGAACCATAGTTCTGCCTGTAGGCATGTTTGGGAGTATTTGCGCTTTGTTTAAAGTCCTGATAAAGTGATCGCTGTTGATTGCACGTGTATGTAAGCTTAATAAAACTCCAAAAAAATATTCCGCTACGAGTAAAGGAAGTTTATGTGGCCCTTACATGTATCGCAACGAGATTCACAACTCCTCCTTTTGGCGTTCCCTTGCACCTCCCGATACAATTGATAGTTGATATCTCATTTGAAATTGTATAATTAAATATCATATTATTTCTATGCAACTTTTTATTATATATATTGAATATCATATTATTATTATTTTTTTTAAATCTTTCCAAATCTTCTATCCTTGCATGTATCTTTGCAACTTCAAAAGAAATTACTAGTTTAAATTAAATTAATACAACAACCTTCATGGTCATATTCACCTATTCGTTAAATAACATGACATCCCATTCACCTATTTAAAAAGTATGGTAGTGTTTTAACGTGTCACCTTAACGCCAATTGCACTAGACGAGTGTTTATATTTAAGACACTACATAAATTTTTAAAACATAAAAGTGATTTTAATTTATCACGGGCATCTCACGTGTCAATTTGAGCATAACCCTTCCATTGTCCGAGAAGGGTTTCGTCCGGTCGACCTCGTATTGGAGAATTTACAAGCTTTCGATCTTCCTCATCCAAAAGGCGGGAAAACATGGTATTAGAATCATCATTTTGCGATTCAGTTATGCTTGTCTGGCCAGCCAAAGCTCCGAGAAAGGGGCATTTGTTCTCTAAATGTTACAAGTGTCCATGCTGAGGCTCCATTCTCTGCATTCGATTCTAAAACTTCGCTCGGCTTTTACCCTGAACCCTTTCCCTTCCCAACCCGTCGGCGTGCTATCAGGCTTTCCCATTTGTGAAAGTCTGTCTTTCTCCCGGAGAATTAAAGCCACGAGCGGAAGAACTATCAACGACGTCTTGATGAGAGGTGCCCGTAATGCCTCCGAGAAGAAAGGTCGGCCACCATTAAAGCACACGGCCAAGGAAAAGGAAGCCGCCAAGAAGGCCGTCATAGCCGAAGAGGCAGAACAGGGTGCTGTAGCTTCTCCGTCCGTTGACGATAAGATTGTCGAGCTCTCGAAGAAGGCCTCAGAGTTCGAACCCAAGGCCGCCGCGTTCTGGAAGGACGGCGAGCACGTTCCCTTCCTGTTTCTTGCCCGAGCCCTAGATTTGATATTCAACGAATCTGGAAGAATCGCCATCACGGAGATTTTGTGCAATGTGTTTCGAACCGTGATCGCCACGACGCCGGGCGATTTGCTGTCAGTGGTTTATCTTTCCGCGAATAAAGTGGCCCCTGCACATGAGGGGGTGGAGCTTGGAATTGGGGATGCTTCCATTATTAGAGCCCTTTCAGAGGCTTTTGGGAGAAAGGAAGACCAGGTCAAGAGCCAGATGAAGGTATTTGTTTTTTTTAGCTTATTTCACAGAAATTTAGTGGTCCTTTTTCAATAATCGTAGTAGAGAGTGTCTTTTCGGGCTAATTTCAGGCTGAATTCGCCACATTTATTTAAAAAAAAAGGCAGACGCTTCCTTCAGCTTTTAATATTAACATTAAATACATGGCGTTAAAACGCAGTCCGAAATCGGGTGGTTTTTAAATGCATGAGTGACCATCATCATCATTGAAAACTCCCCCCCCCGGAAGCGGTACTGCGTGTTCTATATTACGGCGAGTTGCGAAGGGCCATTTCATCCCATCTCTATTAAAACGGAGGCATAAGTCAAAACCTGGGGCCTGAGCATTAATCCAGCCCTAGACGGGGTGGTCGTCATGATCCTTGGGGTCGGCCCCCATCCTTCGGGAGAAGGCTTCACACGGGCGTGTCCCATTCCGCTCCTTATTCACAGATGCCAGTGCAGAGCTTTCACTCTTACGCTGGTGGCGGGGAGCATGGTGAATACTAACATTACGTGGCCCCTTTCTCTCTGACAGAATACGTGTGCATGCCTTCCATCATTATGCCGATTTTTTATTTGAATTGACGATGTCAAATGTTGTCAAGTTTGAAGAATTAAGGTCGACTTAAGAAAAGTGTAACATGTGCCCTTGGGAGCACTTGTCTGTGTCCACTGCCCTTTTATGTCCACCCCACTGCATAATTCAAATGTATTATTCTCATCTAATCAATCTTTACAATAGGGATGTATTTACTCATAATTGATCTTCTCATCATCATATACTCACACCTTTATGAACATTAGAAAATAGGCATAAACTAGCCCTTCCAAACAATTGTGGGGAAAATCACACAAAAGGTTTGATTTTCATCCATTCCATGGGCACCTTAAAATATGCATTGCCCTCCAAGCAAGGATTTATCTAAGTTAAAACATATGATTTTAACTCCTTGAAGATTCACTCAAGAAGCATACTCTACCCAACAATGTCATCAATTGTTCTAATATCAAACTAAGTCTAATACTTTTGGCTCACAACATCAACTTTATCCCAAAATAAAAAGTATTGGACCTTAGTACCCCACTATGGCTAAGTACACTATATCCTCCTCTATCCACTTAGACAATACTCGAGTACTCTTTAAATACTCCATTTATCGTCATGGCTTAGTGAAAAATTCATCTTTCTCGAGGTATAAATTACACAGTAACATATTCAAGAAAAGTCCTATAAGTAATCTTTCTTTCCCATTTTTCCTAAGAGCCAATAAAATAGTTATTTTTACCGAAGCACCCCTTCCCAATGTTAGCTTCTACCTTTCCCAACTCATTTCCAAGCATAATTATCATCCCTAAATAAGCTTAGGGAAAATTTGTGGTCAGGGTTAAAAGCATTAAAGTCACTTAGAACCCATTTTGTAGCTTAAACTCCACCCCCAAAGTCATTAAACCCTAATTTAACTAATCTACCATATTTCACAAATTTTAGACAATTATTTCCCATTATTGTATGTTGGCTCTATGAGAGACTCAAAGTTAATGGGATGTTTCCAAATATGATCTATTCTTGTCTAATGTCCTAACATATTCCATCTTTTTTGGCAAGAAGGTCTCGTTTGAGAAACATATGATAATTCCCATTAGGTAAAGCATAAAATGTTAAATATTTAAGGGGGAATCACATTCATTGTGATATTATTAGTGTCTTAGAATCTCTGACACTACCCATCCAAATGCCACAACAAACTACTTTGCACAAAGAAATATAAACAACAATAAATCAACTAGTGAGAAGAATAGACAATTTTGCTTATCTCTAAGAAGAGATGTGGCAGCTACAGGCCTCTGAATTGTGTTACAATGAGGCTCGAGGGCCTATTTATTATTGAGAAACAATGGAAAACCCTAAACATCCAAAAACCTAATCTTAGGAGATGAAAGGCCAAAACTATGGGCCCCGTTTGGGTAAATTGGTGTTTCAACTTCCCAGGGACGTAACTTTGGCATACGGTCTCCATTTGACACACCCCATACCTCGTTAGAAATATCTATCCAAGGACTACAAATTTTTATGTGAGCTATCCATGGATCCATGTTTCTCTCGATTTTCCCAAAAAACGTCGTTTAGGGCCTCAAAACGGCTCCAAAAGTTCAGGACCTGAAAAAACTACTAAAAATAGTAAGTTGTGCTAAAAATGAAAAACTGAAAGAGACAATGGTGGGCCCCAAGTGGAATAGGTGGATGGTCACCAATATCCACCTAGATAAATAGAAGTGGCTCATTTTACCCTTAGGGATTGTTCCCCAATGGTCTCATTATCCATATCTACCCTCTCAAACATGAACAATGATGATGGTAAGTCACGGGATTAGACAAATTCCAGTGTGAATTCTATAATGTTACGTGGTACTTTGTCAATCCAGACATTTTGCAGAGGTTTAAAAAGAATCCATCACAAATAATTCATTGAGAACCAACTTGAACAAAGGTATTAACAACTTTATACCTAAGGTCAATGATTCCAAAGTGACTATGCGCTAGAAGCCTATCACTATGTTGAATGACTCATGTAATTTTATTTATTTATATATTATTGATTAAGTAATATGAAAATTAAAAGTCAAGAGAAGCTTTTAAAATTATAAATATTTTAAGGATATTGAGGGGTGTCTTGCCATTCAAGCTAGGAACATTGTTCATCACTACATATGGCAACTTTTTGCATCCACCTTGAGCTAAGAGAACTAACTTGTACTAGGGGAATAGAACCTTGGTGAGTGAATATCACCACTTTCAATTGACTAGTAATCAAGGCCCATTAACTTTATATATGATCTATATTAGTAGTTAAGGAAACAACTATAATAATAATAAGTGAAAAATTAAGTCAATCATGTTTTGTATTAACACCTAAGTTGTATCATGCATTGTAATTCATAGGTTAGGGTTGAGATCCATGCTTGACATGTTTAAGCATATATATCTACTTGACCATGATGATAAACCATCATGCTAGTAATCAAGAATTATTAGTGCTCACTATGCATTGGATTAACCCACACATATTCCACATCATCTGATTGATTCTCACTAAGTTAATAATGGTCCTAATTAAAAATGTTATTCATAATTGACTTGATCTCTATGTGTCTTCCTCCTATACTAGCCAGTTTTTCGGCAAATATCCCCTATTATATGGTTGGGCTTATATCCCCTAACCTCATGCTAGTTATTGGGCTCAAAGTTATAAGTACCACAATGCATAAAAAGAAAATACCATGCATAGACAAATGCATCGAACAATAAAAATCCTAATGCATTATGAGTATATTGTTTTGGATTAAAGATTCTTCTGTGTGTTTCATTACAGAATTAGATATGTCCCTCCAAAGTTGATCAAGTATCTACTTTAAGAGGAACCATAGTTTATCCCAATTCATAGAACAATGCAGTAATCAACTGTAAACACAATGCTTTAAGTTCAATTGTTAGGAATTACCTTAGACAATATACCCTAAGCAACTACTTGAAACTCCTTAACCTACAAATGCCTTTTTCCTCTTGTGGAATTTTGTTCAGGAAAATGCCTTTTTCCTTTATTGAAGTGCTTTGTCGTATTTCGCATCGCAATTTGTGTTGAGTGGCTTTTCAAGAGCCATAAGTCTTTCCTGCGATTTACTTATCATTCTCCGCTCAAGTGTCTTTTAAAAGAAAACTCAGTGTTTTTTATCCCATTTCATTCATATTCCTATTTGAATTAATCTCTCAAGGGTTTTATTTGTTCAACTCTAAATTTTTCAAAAGGGTCCTCATTATTTTTCTAAGGTAATTATACTAAAATAATGGGGGTTGCTGAATAACACAACAAATCCTAACCTAGAGTTCTAGTGTCGTGGAAAAACAACACTATATTTGGGTGACCTATGTTTATTTTTTTATTGATTTTAATGATGTTAGTTCTGGTGGTTGAAATGGACACCAATAATTTCATAACGAATGTGACCCCCCTAAAATCTTTAACATTTTGTACTTTACTTGATGGGAATTATTATATGTTTCTCAAATGAGACCTTCTTGCCCCTAAAAGATGGAATATGCTAAGACATTAGACAAGAATAGACCATATTTGGAAACATCCCATTAACCCTGAGTTTGCCATAGAGCCAACATACAATAATGGGAAATAATTGCCTAAAATATGTGAAACATGGTAGATAAGTTAAATTAGGGTTTAATGAATGAGGGGGTGGGGTTTAAGCTACAAAATGGTTCTAAGTGACTTGAATGCTTTTAACCCTGACCATAAATTTTTTGTGAGCTTATTTAGCGATGGTAATTATGCCTGGAAATGGGTTGGAAAAGGTAGAAGCTAACATTGGGAAGGGATGCTTAAGGAAAAATAGTTATTTTACTAGCTCTTGGGGAAAATGGGAAAGAAAGATTACTTATAGGACTTTGTTTGACTATGTTACTGTACAATTTCTACCTCACGAAAGATGAAATTGTCACTAAATCATGATGGTAAATGGAGTATTTAAAGAGTACTTGTCTAAGTGGATAGAGGAGGATATAATGTACTTAGCCATAATGAGGTTCTAAGGTCCAAGACATTTTATTTCGGGATAAAGGTGATGTTGCAAGCCAAAGACCACACAATTACATAAGTACTAGACTTAGTTTGATATTAGAACAATTGATGACATTGTTGGGTAGGGTATACTTCTTTAGTGAATCTTCAAGGAGTTAAAATCCTATGTTTTAATTGAGATAAATCCTTGCTTGGAGGGCAATGCATATTTTAAGGTGTCCATGGTAGGGATGGAAATCAAACCTTTTGTGTGATTTTCACCACAATTGTTTGGAAGGACTAGTTTATGCCTACTTTCTAATGTTCATCAAGGTGTGAGTACATCACGATGAGAAGATAAATTATGAGTAAATCCATCCCTATTGTAAAGATTGATTAGACGAGAATAATGCATTTGAATTTTATATTTATTTTATGAGAGGAACTAATTGATATCTTTTTGTCCATAAATATGTGATCATGAACATAGTGTTGACCTCTAGCAAGTAAAATATGATTTTTTTTTTTAACCCTTACTCCTTAAGGAAATCTAGGATTACATATTTTTCCACTCATATATTTTTCCACCTATAACATTTATGGACAAAAAGATATCAATTTTCTAAAGCACATGGAAACCAAATTATCACCTTTCCTATATTAACTCCCTCTTTTAAACATTATAAAAAATCTCCATAAATTAATTATCCTTACTAAACTAAACATTTTATTCAAAATAATCATCAATCCATAACATTACTACTTCACTCCATTTTTTTATTACACAAATATCATAATTAAAAAATCAACCAAAATCATAATGTGACAGAGAACTCAAACCATTTTTATATAATTAATAATATTTTATATTAAAAAATACCTTCCTATTAATCAAAAGAAAAACACACATGAATCTAAGTCGCGTTGAAAGATAGATTCACGTTTCGTTGTTCTCTTCCAGGTTTCATAGGATTTCTGCCTTTCAAAACCTTGGAAAGATAATTTCCTCTTGTTCATGCCCTTTTGTTCCTTCGCTTATGGTTCTGATGGAGGAGGGAACCGGTTTGATCAAAGTGGCAGTTACTGGCAGGGTGGATTAGCGTTGAGCAATTCATTTTTGCCCGTCACTGGACAGCCTAGCATAAACAGGTTCGAAGCCGACGCGCGCGCTTGTGCAGAAGGAATCACCAGTTATGCAACAGGCAGAATAGAGTGACCATAGAATTTGCAAGGTTTTCAATAACGGGATCGGTGACGGGCAGAATAGAGTGACCATAGAATTTGCAAGGTTTTCAATAACGGGATCGGACGGTCACCGCATCTTCTCACAGCTTGTATGTTTTAATTTCCATCGTTTATTTCCCTCGCGTTGCACGGTTTTTCCTTTTCCAAGGAAGGAGGAAGGGCGCTGCCCTGCCGTAACAGGGCTCGTATCATACTTTTGGTTGAATTCAAGAAATTGGATTCGGATTCCCACACTCTGGGCGATGGCCCATCCCATCACAAGCCCTCCATATCTCTTTGCAATTTCAAAATACTTCTAAACTGACATAATGAGGTTGTATGTTTAGGGTTCAATGGAGGAAGACGAAACAGAAGGCATGTGCGACAATGGTTGCACAACTGACTACCACAGGTGCCTTTCCGATCCCACAACTGAAGACCACAGGTGGCTTTCCGACCACAAAATCAACGAAGAAAATACATAGAAAAGAAAGCCAGAAGACGTTGATTATGACAGGGAAATAAAATGTGGTAATACCATAGGAGGTCAACAGCGAGATGCTCTGGCACAAATGGATTGTGATGATCGAGTTGTCCCAAAAAAAATCCAGAGACCTAAAAATGGCCTTGGGATTGGCCTGAACCCGAGATTGTGCGAGTCCCTAACCAAAGAAATCGAATTCCGAGGAAATGTACGTGGAATCAGACAAGTAGGAATGAGGCTCCATGCTCCAGAGGCTACTAAATCCACTCAATAGGTAGGTAATTGCATTTTACTTTCATTGTTTAATTATAGGAATTACTGCAATAAACTTTCACATGAACGACTTCCGCTGGCTTAGGTGCCAGGTCTGTATGGTAAATTTTCTGCTAAAATTGCCTAGGTATCGATTCAGAGGCACAAAATGGGACGACTCAGAGTTTGATTCTGTGTCTTTTCAAATTTCAACATGTATATGTTAATTCATTTGTAACAAAACCTTTTCACAGATAAGTATTACAACTGGATATACATATATATTGAATTCAGGGATAAACTCAAGCATAAAGTACAGAACCAAGATATGTATAAATATGCTCCTAGAGGGTGTTGTGATGCAGCTTTTTTAGTAAATTTATATACATGTAATTAAGCATACTATGCAGAAAGGAAAATTATCAGACTAAGAGACAGATAGGAAGTAAGACTTCTTTTAGGTGTCTTGCAGATTTGTGAAATAAATTTAAAACATGCTTTACATGAAATATCAGTGTGGCTGAAAGGTGACATTAATGCCCTGGGGTTAATGGAAAATGCTGCAAATTTCAAGTTTAGTCAATGTTCTGTTTGCTGTCCTAATGTCCAGAAAATTTATTAAAGGAGTTTACTACGGTTGATAAGCTCAAAGAGTATGAAGTCTACCTGTATCAAGAAATGACCATATTATATGACCAAGCAAGGAGAAATGCAATAAAGACAATGATCTCTACCATATGTAAACTTGTCAAAGTAAATCTAATCATGCTGGAACCATATGGAAATGAGGAAAATAATAATCAAACTATCAATATATGGAACATTCACACAACTGTAGCATGCTTACACTACATACTATCTACGCATACTTGATATGCACATTGAATCTCAACACTAATGTATCATCGTAATGCTAAAGGCCATCATGGTAACTCTGGTGCTCAAAATTCATTAATCAATATAAAAGACACAAGCATAAACTTTGCACTTAATCATATTTTTCTAGATATCATAGCACCAACCATTGAGCAGTAGTCACCATACAGGTCATACCCTGGAAAATGGGTGTCCATAAGGTAAAATCTGATGACATTTGGAATTTAAAGTACCTTTTCCATGAAAATATGTCTAATAAACATAACTGGAGTATGCTAACTGATTCTCGTACGTCATTAGGGTGACACGGTTCATATGGCCATGATGAAATGCCAATATGCTTAAGGATGGTAATAGCAGTCCTTGAAGAATATATTTCAAACTAAAATATACTCTAAACTTACTTCCTTCAGTGCACCCCAACTAAAAAGGAAGAATTGTCCGTTCTATTACCTTGGATCACGCTCAACCCTGGATTCCTATAGCCTTCAATTTTATAGCATTATTGGGTTTCATTCTTTCAGTTTGTAGTAGTAATAAAAAACTCACATTGTTTACCCAAAATCTTATAGTGGAACTGTTTATACAAGAATTTAAATAGAAGATATGACATCATGTTATAACAATGCAGTTGCTACAGGAATTGCTCACAGTCCTTAGTGACAGTTCATGATGTAGCAACGTGTAAAAAGGTAATAATATTTGTCAACTACCCATATGTGATAGCAGATTGCCTGTATCCATTTATTGGTCATATTAACACATTGATAGTGCAATACTTGTGGGTGACTTCATAATTCGAAGCTGCAAGAATCACTTGTTGTTGTGAGTTCTCTCTTGCTATTTATGTGAAAAAGTCCAAATTATAACTACAGTAATTGATTCAGTATGAGTCTACTGCATACTTATATTAGTGTGATAGCAGATTGCCTGTATCCATTTATTGGTCATATTAACACATTGATACTGCAATACTGGTGGGTGACTTCATAATTTGAAGCTGCAAGAATCACTTGTTGTTGTGAGTTCTCTCTTGCTATATATGTGAAAAAGTCCAAATTATAACTACAGTAATTGATTCAGTATGAGTCTACTGCATACTTATATATAGGAAGATTAATAGATGCACAGGCATTAGAAAAAACACATTACTAGAACAAATATAAGAGAATTTCAGAGCTTCAAATTTACCAGAACAGAGTTATATTAGGTCACAGTCAATGTTCAAAATCTAGCAATGTACCTCTAGATGATTGTGATGAATTCTTCCTAATAATAATTGATCTACATTTTGTTTGGTGAGATGTGGGGCATCTATGGGTTTGTATTTAGAGCTTGATCGCCTGATTTTACTTGGTCTCATTTTTTGATGGATCTACTTATAGCTTGATATGTGTGAATATGTCACATGGACAGGGAAAATCTGTTAAAGTACGACAGGGAGCAGGATTGCTTTTGAAAAGTAATCTGAGGACAAGTTTTCATCTGATGATTGCTTTTTATCAACAATATATCAGATCAGAGTTTCTATCTTGTCTGGGGGCACCAAATAGACACCTCCATTCAACAGTAGGAACTATTGTCAGTGTTATAGTTCAGCAAGTACAGGTGCGTAGTTGGCCAGAATTACTGCAGGCACTGGTTCAATGCTTTAATAGCAATGACTTTAATCATACGGAAGGTGCTTTTGATGCACTATCAAAGGTAACTCAAGGTCTCACTCCTGGCTCTCTGTCTGTTGTAATATATGGATTATATTTTTTAACTCAACAGGTTTTATGTATTTCAAAAGAATTCAAAGTTTTATGTTTAAAGTTATTTTTGCCTATGTTTTAGAGAGCTACATTTAAAACTGGATTTGTTCTTTTGGAATTTTTTTGGAAATTATCATTTCTTATAATAGATGTAAATTCTAATCAAGCCACAAGAATGGAATGGCTATGGAATTTTCTTGTTTGATGAGTAATAATGTCCCAGATTTCATTTGTTGAGCCTTGCAATTCCGAGAACCCTAAAGGATATAGAAACACCCCCTTACCCCTCCAAAAATAAAAGAAAAAAACTTGTTAACCTATATTCAACCTTTTGGTCACAGCTTCCACTATAACCAATTCCAATTCCAATGCTTGTTAGATTTTGCAGTGCACACTTAGAAATGAACAGTTGATAATGGAGAGAGTGAAACTTTATTTTTTAATGATGTTGTAACAATGATGTAAAATCTTTCATGTACTTCATGTCATTTATAGTACCCTTCCGAAGTGATGGTGGTTAATCCACCAGCCTATAGCGTCATCATCTAATGTTTACATTGATCAAATGTTAAACACTAAACATTGAAAGTGTTGTGTGATGCCAATGCTAAAAATAACGTCATACAATAATTAACACTTTTTTGGAGCATGATGTTTGTTCCTCCAACATCTCCCTTCAAATATGAGCTACTCAATAAAGAGTTGTTTATTACCTCGTTTAACACAAACTTGTAGCTGATTACAATATCTTCTCCATCCACAGTCTCTGGGACCTATTCTTCGTGGCCACTCTGCCGGTTCATCATCACTTACATTTCAAAGTGAACTGCACAACATGGTATTTTGGCTGTAAACTTACTTATGCAACTATCATTGAACATCCCCTTAAATGTTCATCTGTTAAAATTGGACAACTAGGTCCAAACTCCATGTTGTGATGCTTAGATGAAGACACCAATATTTTTATTGGGTTTCTCTTTCGAAGAGGTGCAAGATCGATCTAAAGATCATCTTGATCCGATGAGCAGAACATTTATTTTGAATTTATTTTTAATACTTTTAAAATATGTGCAGGTCGACCTTAAGGTTTTACACCCCCAACAAATGTGTCACACACCCTCAGTGATTGATATAAATAGAGTCAACATTGGAGGACATTTCAACAATCTCGTCACACACATCTTCATGATCTAGAAATGGATGCCGTAAAGCCATAAATCTGGATGATGCCGGAAATGGATGCTGTAAATATGGATGATGCCATAAATCTGGATGATGTCGGAAATGGATGCCGTAAATCTGGATGAGGCCGGAAATGGATGCCTTAAATCTGGATGTTGTAAATATGGATGATGCTGTAAATATGGATGTGGGATTCTTTTGTTGAATTATGTTGATTTTTGATGAGCCGTCTTTAAGGGCTGTGTGTGTGACACTTCTGGTTGGCTGACTGTATTGAGACTTTGCTGGTTGAAGCATCCCGTTGACCGCCGTAACGCACCAACACTTATATTTTTCTGGTTTGTCTTTTGTCGATCTATTAGTATGTTCTATCAACACTTTACTTTTTTGTTTATGTGATTGCTGACTGGCATTGGGGATAAAAGTAAAGTTGCATCAAGCATAGAACATCTTCAAAAATTTACATGGTATCAGAGCCGAGGTGAAGACAAAGCCCTAGTTTGTAGCAATCACTGAAGAAGAGGATGGGTTCCTCAAACTACAATGGCTTTAAGGCTGATGAAAAATTGACTGGGAAGGATGACTTCCATGCTTGGAAGATGACATTGGATCTTAATTTAGAAAACCAAGATGTCATGGACTATGTGCAGGGTAAAATCCAAGAGCCTCCATCCACTGCAACTGCTGCTGCCAAATCGAAGTACAAGAAGGGGGAAATCAAAGCAAAGCTGATGATCAAAGACTCAATTCATAAGAGTCTAGTTGCCTACATCTCTGAGCTAGGTCACTATGCTAGAGAATGCCCTTTCAAGAAGGTCAAGAAAAGGAAGGCTCCCTCTGGCGGAAATGGGCAACCTTTCAAAAAGTCAAGAAATTCCAGGTATGAGGAATCAAATGTCTTTGATGATAAAAGAAATGAATTCATTTTTGTATCTGCCCTCTTTGCTGCATCTCCACCCGACACTATGGATGTCTAGTTGATAGATAGTGGTGCCTCAAGGCACATCATTGGGTTCAAGGAAGCACTTACTAATATGGTTGAGAAGGATACTAATCTACAAATTATACTTGGAGATAATGCCACACATCCCGTGAAGGGGACAGGGATTGTGACCCTCCACTTGTCTCAAGGTCAAGTCCTCCGCCTGCAAGATGTACTATATGTACCTAATTTGAAGAAGAACCTTATGTCTGTTTCGGCCATGGAAGCAAAGGTTTCAATGTGGCGTTCATTGATGGAATGTGCGTATGTGGAAGAAGAGTTTCAAGGAAGCTATCACGATTGGGTTTAGAGTTGGTACACTCTACCAGGTTGGAGGAAGTCCACTGGGAGCGATGACATGTGATACTATCCGACAGATTGAACTATGGCACCGGAGGTTTGAACAACTTCACTACAAGGCCCTTCCCGAAGTAAAGAAGGTGGTGATGAGGATGCTTGAGTTCTCAAATAATCATGAAGGTGTATGTCAGGGTTGTGCCGAAGGAAAGCATACAAGGGGACCTTTCCCCTCAAGTGTCACAAAGACATCTGATGTCTTGCAATTAGTACATTTTGATCTGTCTGGTATGCTGCCTGTGACATCCTTGGGAGGATGTTCTTATTATATGAGACAAACGAGTTCAAGAACTTTTGCAGACGAGCTAGCATCAAGAGGGAGACCACAATGTCTATGGGCTACAACGAAACTTTGAAGGCCTATAAAGTATATGTGCCTGGTCAAAGGGAAGTGGAGATATGCCACGATGTTACCTTTGGCAAAGATGCTTCCCTGAGGAAAGTAGTCAATCTTTCGAGATCTGAGGAAGATTATGAAGCAAGGCCTAGAAATCAAGAAGAACTGAAGGATGAGGCGATGCCCAATGTTGAAGGACCAATGGACCCGATTGATCCACCTCCTTCAATATGGAAGAGACCATCATGGCTCAGGGACACTCTCGAGGATGCCGAGGGACATATGGTCCCAAAGGGGGACATTCGTGAAAGCAAGAAGCTAAGTAGATACCAAGGGTATCTAGCAGCCATGAGTGCTATTGTACAATCTGAGCCTAGATCTTTTGAGGAAGCTGTAAAGCATCAAGTCTGGAAGGAGGCTATGCACGAAGAGTATGAGTCCATAATGAAGAATGATGTTTGGGATGTGGTTCCAATACCGGATGACAAAGTAGTTGTCACCTCGAAATGGCTCTACAAGATCAAGCATGGATATGATGGAAGTGCTGAAAAGTTCAAGGCAAGATTTGTTGCCCGTGGCTTCTCTCAAAAGGAAGGCATAGACTATGATGATATATTTGCACCTGTGGCCCAATATACCACCATTCGATTTATCATAGCCCTTGCTGCTACACAAGGATGGAGTCTTCATCAGATGGATGTGAAGACTGCATTTCTGCATGGTGCGATAAAGGAAGAGGTGTATGTGGAGCAACCTCTGGGGTTCGAAGTCCAGGATCGGGACACCCATGTTTGCAGGTTGAAGAAAGCCCTCTATGGGCTGAAGCAAGCACCCAGAGCTTGGTACGAGAGGATAGATAGCTGCCTGATGAAGCCAGGCTTCACTCGTAGTAATGCTAATCCGAACCTTTACTTCAAGGTTTGATAGAGAGAAGCCTCTCATTCTGGTGCTATATATGGATGACCTCTTCCTGATAGGTGTTGTCCCTCATTCATCAGTGCAAGAGGGAGCTCGCTGCTATGTTCGAGATGAAGGACCTAGGACTGATGCACTACTTCCTAGGCCTGGAGTTCTGGCAGAGACCTGGCGAGATTTTCCTTTCTCAAGGAAAATACATTGTGAAGCTTTTGGAAAGATTTAGTATGATGAACTGTAAGTCCGTGTTGACACCAATGGAGCTCGACTTTAAGAAGTTGAGTGGCAGCGTTGCTGGGCCCATGCTAGCAAATCCTACTGAGTATCTTCAAATCGTAGGGGCCTTGATGTTCTTAGTGAACACCCGTCCGGACGTATGTTGTGCAGTGAACACATTGAGTCAACGCATGGTTGATCATAACATTCACTGGGTTGGTGCCAAGAAACTCTTGAGATATCTCTGAGGCACGATAGACCATGGGCTGAGATACACTATCGGGAGTATGACACTCCATGGATATACTAATGCCGATTGGGCTGACAGTGTGGTGGATCACAAGAGCACATTTGGATGCTACTTCACACGTAGATCTGCCTTGGGCAGGAAACTGAAGTCGATAGCCTTGAGCACCACTGAGGTCGAATACATTGTAACATGTATGGCCTGTTGTGAAGTCACTTGGTTGTGAAAGCTCTTCAGTGAGCGGTTCGAGCATGTGCTAGATGCCACCGTTATCCTTTGTGATAACTAGAGGGGGATTTGTTTGTCATAGAATCCCGTGTTCCACGAACGATCCAAACATGTTGATGGCTGGTACCACTTTATCCGGGATATGGTACAGCGAGACGCTGTAAGGCTCGATCATATAGGAATTGATGAGCAGGTCGCGAATATTCTCACAATTCCCTTGGGGAAGGTCATGTTCCTAACCTTCCGTGAGAATCTTGGTATCGTAGAACAACCCTATTCTGAGGGTCCTGTTGGACGATGAGCTATGGGGGGCTTTAGGGATAGCTTCTCGGAGCTATAAGCAACCGCAGGGCTAGGCTTGCCGAACCTTGTTGGTGTGCTTGGGCCACACAATTATGATTGAGTTGGTTCGCCTCTCATGATCTGTGCCCCGTATGCATCCTACCCATTTGAGTTCCGGACTCATGGGAAGTACCTTTCATTTGGCCAATGAGGTGGGAAAAGCTAGAGACTAGTAGCAAAGACTGATGGATGCATCAGAGATTGCCGTACTCTCTATCTAGGATGACACGTGTCTAACCACTTGATCTGGGATCAAGTCTAGTGAGGTTTCAGACCTCCTATTGACTTTGGGTCAGATAAACCAACTTCGGTTTGGTATGTGACTCTTTGAGTCCATGTGAGGTTTTGGACCTCCTACTGACTTCGGGTCAGATAAACCAACTTCGAGTTGGTATGTGACTCTTTGAGTCCATGTGAGGTTTTGGAACTCCAACTGACTTCAAGTCAGTGAGACTAACTTCGGGTTAGTATATATGACTCTCTTGAGTCCAAGTGAGGTTTCGGACCTCCTATTGACTTCAGGTTAGATAAACCGACTCCAGGTTGGTATGAGACTCTTTGTGAGTCTTATAGAGGTTTTGGACCTCTGGGATGAATCTGTCAGCCGGGAATGATGTCTTTGTGACTGACCCACTTTTGTTCTGAAATAAAGAGGTCAGCAAAGCAAGTTACGGCAGGATGACGCACGATGTTTGATTGCACAGGTGGATGGAGTTCTTCCTAGTTGAAAGGGAGTGTTAAAATTGGACAACTAGGTCCAAACTCCATGTTGCGATGCTTAGATGAAGACACCAATATTATTATTGGGTTCCTCTTTCGAAGAGGTGCAAGATTGATCTAAAGATCATCTTGATCTAATGAGCAGAACATTTATTTTGAATTTATTTTTAATACTTTCAAAATATGTGCAGGTCGGCCTTAAGGTTTTACACCCCGAACAAATGTGTCACACACCCTCAATGATTGATATAAATAGAGTCAACATTGGAGGACATTTCAATAATCTCATCACACACATCCTCATGATCTAGAAATGGATGCTGTAAATATGGATGATGTCGTAAATCTGGATGATGCCGGAAATGGATGCCGTAAATATGGATGATGCCGTAAATGGATGCCGTAAATCTGGATGCTGTAAATATGGATGATGCCGTAAATATGAATGTGGGATTCTTTTGTTGAATTATGTTGATTTTTGATGAGCTGTTTTTAAGGGCTGTGTGTGTGACACTCCTGGTTGGCTGACCGTATTGAGACTTTGCTGGTTGAAGCATCCTGTTGACCGCCGTAATGCATCAACACTTATATTTTTCTGGTTTGTCTTCTGTCGATCTACTGGTATGTTCTCTCAGCACTTTACTTTCTTGTTTATGTGATTGCTGACTGACATTGGGGATAAAAGTAAAGTTGCATCAAGCATAGAACATCTTCAAAAATTTACATCATCCAAGTCAATAAATCACTTGTTTATTCACCCAAAACTTTATCTAAAAGATTGGTTATGGGTTAACTCCCATCCATGAAGCAATCTGGGTAATTAGTTGTTATGCTTGTTGGTTCATTAGGAGAGCAACCTGTGTCATCCAAATTTATTTGCATCAAAATTGTCAGTTTCTTAGTTTTTTTTTTCATGTCTGGTGATTTCTATCTCTGCTTTTCCTGTTATGAGTGTAGAAAGTTGTTGTCTGCTGTCCTTATTTACAACTATTGAGCTGGCACCAGGTCCAACACCAAGATACTTGGCCAGATAAACATTTTTCAACACTTGTGATCACTGGGAAAGTAGTCACATTAACTAGTTTTGGCTACCATTTAAAACTAATATAATCTTATCTTTCTTTCAATTTTTTTTCAAGAAACATTGACATTGCAACTTAAATTGAAAGGTTTCATAATTTTCAAGAGCAGAGGTTAGTAGGGGTGGGGTTCATAGCAGAGTGTATGGGCATTGTAGTGCAAAATGTTAGGTACTGGAGATGGCATGATGTTTGTTCCTCCAACATTTCCCTTCAAATATGAGTTACTCAATAAAGAGTTGCTTATCACTTCGTTCAACACAAACTTGTAGCTGATTACAATATCCTCTCCATCCACAGTCTCTGGGACTCATTCTTGGTGGCCACTCTGCTGGTTAATCATCACTTACATTTCAAAGTGAACTGCACAGCATGGTATTGTGGCTGTAAACTTACTTGATATTTGTTCCTCCAACATCTCCCTTCAAATATGAGCTACTCAATAAAGAGTTGTTTATCACCTAGTTCAACACAAACTTGTAGCTGATTACACTATCTTCTCCATCCACAGTCTCTGGGACCCATTCTTGGTGGCCAGTCTGCTGGATCATCATCACTTCCATTTCAAATTGAACTGCACAGCGTGGTATTGTGGCTGTATACTTATGCAATTGTCATTGAACATCCCTCTAAATGTTCATCCAAGCCAAGAAATCACTTGTTTATTCACCCAAAACTTTATCTAAAAGATTGGATATGGGTTAACTCCCATCCCTGAAGCCAACTGGGTAACCTTTTGTTATGGTTGTTGGTTCGTTAGCAGAGCAACCTGGATACAGGTTGTGTCATCCAAATTTATTTGCATCAAAATTGTCAGATTCTTAATTTTTTTTTTCATATCTTAAAGGCTGGTGATTTCTGTCTCTGCTTTCCTGTTATGAGTGTAGAAAGTTGTTGTCTGCTGTCCTTATTTGCAACTATTGAGCTGGCACAAGGTCCAATACCAAGATATTTGGCCAGATAAACATTTTTCAGCACTTGTGATCACTGGGCGAACTGAGGTTCAATCGTTTACTTCTACTTAATTAGTCACATTAACTGGTTTTGGTTACCATTGGAAATTATTATATTCTTTTCTTTCTTTCAACTCTTTTTCAAGAAACATTGACACTGCAACTTAAATTGAAAGGTTTCATATTTTTCAAGAGCAGGGGTTAGTACGGGTGGAGTTCATAGCAAAGTGTATGGGCATTGTAGTGCAAAACGTTAGGTACTGGAGATGGCATCAGGCTCAGGAATGGCTGCTAGGGCAAGGTGGGTTTCTCCTGAGAGAAACATGGCGAGGAAAATTTCTGAATGACCATGACATTTTTATCCAGTCAACATTGAAGATGTAACTGTTTGGATCATTGTCGTGTGTAGGTGGTGCCAAATATTGATCTAGTTGTCTTGTTTGTGGTTGCACAATTTCTCATACAAAAACAGATCATGAATATGCAAATTTTAAAGCAGAGTACATTGTTATTTAAGCATTTGAATTGATTCTTCAACGATACATCAAGACAAGGACTTTACTATCCCATGAAGGCTTCCACAAGTGCTAAGTATTCACAACTGAATGTCCAACAAAGATCACCAAGGAAAGGTTGATCCTCTCATCATGCCACAAGAAAACAAGATTGAATACACCTTTTCTTAAGCTCGGACTTCAAACAAAGAATAGATATTGGACTGATATGATGATAGCAATTGAGATCAGAGATAAATATAGGTTTCAGACCTCCTTGACATACCTTGGATAGATGGTATAGATCTCGGACCAATACGACAGACTTAGAACAAGACCACAGATTTGGATCTATACTACAGACTTTGATCAACTGTCACAGGACTTTGGTCTAGTCTTCACTGATTTCTGATATATATACCACAGACCTAGATCAAGCCACAACACTTCGGTCTAGTCACCACTGAACTTGGATCAAGCCACAGATGAACTCAGATATGTTCCACAAACTTTGCTCAAGCCGTAGAAGAACTCAGATATGTTGTCACAAGGTCACAAGCCATAGAATAAACATGTTGTCACAAGGTCTCAAGTGCTCCAAAAGAATAAAGCCACTTAAGCATGGAGTTGAGGTCTAACAAATCAAGAGCAAGCTACCTCCACATGTGCATGTCCATCATGGACCAACCAAGGGTTCACGCATACACCATGTACATCATATTGCATGGTCCTGAACTCCAGAGATCAAATTTCCTCCTCCAAGTGTCTAGTGCTTCTTCTAGGTAGGTACTTTTCCTAGCCAATCAAGTGTGTTGTCTGTTTAGCTGGTTTTCGCAATTTGGGTTTCCATGGTAAATCTTGTGTAAATTGTGAATATGCTGCTGTTTTCTTTCTGTTTTTTCGTAAAAAATTGCTTGCTCTGCTCCTCTTTCATAGGTTTACAAGTCACTGGAAAAAAACACGAAAGACAACCTGCAGAAGATCCTGCCAAAAACCTGAGCAGAATGGGTATTTTCTGTTTGATTTTTATAATGGCATGAACCAAACATGTAGTTCATCGGACTCATGAGTCAATCTCACTGAACAATTAAAAAAAAACTTAGCACTTACTTGCCAGTCAGCGTTCAGGCTAACTAGTAACAAGTGCTTGCAAGTGAAATTTACTGCTAATGAGTTAAACTCACAGGAAGCAAGTTCGGCTCACACACAAATTAAAACAGCTCATTTCTGAGCTGTGCAAAGTTTGAGACGAGTCCAAATTAAACAAGTGAGCTTCGTTACTATGGTCAGAAATACACTTGCTACTATGGTCTGTATTGGTGGATGCATTCTCAACGCATGAAAAAAATTGCTGCAAGGAAACTAAACAACCAAGCAGAAGCCGACATCTGATCCAGCTTACTCTAACCAGCTTCTGAGCCATGCAAAGCAGGTAATTTGTTTTGTTCCATGGAATACTCTGATCCAGCTTACTGTAATCCAGCTTCTGAGCCATGCAAAGCAGATAATTTGCTTTGTTCCATAGAATTGACAAAGAAAGTACATTAGTGTAGACTTTGTTCCATAATCGTTTCCTTAGGCATACACTAGGTGTAGACTTTAAGATTCCAAGATACAAAGAGAAAAAATGGGTGTTAAGATTACAATTGAAGTGTTGGATTACCAATGTGATAAAAACTTTTAAAAGAAATTATATTTACATAAAACAACGAATAAAAGCTTATTTTAGAGATCAACTGCAAAAAAGTATATTCATTGTTTGAGAAGAATCAACGTCAAGACATTAGAGGAACATCTAGACTATCAAATGTATGAACTTTGTACCAACCTTGTAAGAAATCAACTAGTATGAATTTATTGGGAGAAGTAAACCCTCCTTTCATAATATATCAGCAATCATGTCGTGTTCTTTGTATATGTGGAGGAAATCGAGTTGGTCAAAACCACACGAAATTTAATTAACAAGATGAAAAATAGCCATTAGATTAATATTTATTAGGGGAAATTCATCCTTCATACTCCTTATCACTAAAGATAAATCACCCATCATGGGCAACAAATGAATGTTCCTACAACTAGCAAATTTCAATAGATAAAACAGAGATAAAAATTCAATGATTTATTTAATTTAGGTTGGATTATGTACATATGTAGTTAATCATCTTTTATTTGGTTTGTTTATTTATCTTTGTTGGACACCTAATCCGTTAGGGTTGGTGTGGAGGAACATGAACCATCACTTTGACTCAATCCCAAGGGACCTTGGAAGGATAATCCAAATGTCACATGTAATTGTCTTTATATGTATATATTATTATATGGTTAATATGATGCAATCTCATGTTTATCCTAAACATCTCTTGCATTCTCGTGAGCCCAATAGTGGTTTTGGAGCCATGACTTTGTAGCAGTGGCCATTGCCTTGAGCATCTTATAAAGCCTATCAGATATGCCTTGTTAGGTCTAGCATTCCATGTTGATCATTCTCCATTGCATCACCTCTTTGTGGTAACATTTGTTTGCAGTTCTAACATTCCCTTACCTCTATTTGCAACCATTTATCTATGTGTCGCAGTTTTGAATTACCTATCTCTATGGTATCCAGGCCTCTGCACTCTAGAACATGGGTCAACTTTGTCATTCTACAACGAGCAGATTTTCTCCTTGTCTCTTCTCTGGCTGAAATGATATCACTCCTCCAACACTTCAATTGTAACCTAAACACCTAACATTTTCCTTTGTATCTAGGAATTTCAAAGTCTACACCTAGTGTATGCCTAAGGAAAATATTATGGAACAAAGTCTACACTAATGTACTTTTTTTGTCAGTTCTATGGAACGAAGAAAATGAACTGCTTTGCATGGCTCATAAGCTGATTAGAGTAAACTGAATCATAATTTTCTTTGTTCCATAGAATTGACAAAGAAAGTACATTAGTCCTCCTCACCTTCCAACAATCCATTAGTGTAATTAAGTAAATAAGCTTACTAACCAGGGGCAAAAGTGGACACTTCATAGTCCAAATGGGCTTTAAAATGTACAAGTGTTACCAAGCTCAACAAGAGAGGTTAATAAATGACCCTATTAGGTGGTTTCAACGTCTAAGGGAGTGACAGGTCGATGGTACAACTACATCCATCAAATGGCAGGTGTTGTGTGAAATGATGATGGAACAGAGTGGGGGCAAAGGGAATGCTCCAAGCCACATGCCATGGCACTAGGGTAGCTATTATGAAGGAAGCCCACACATTGGGTATATGGATGTAATATGCAGATTTATACAAACAATTTTAAGTCTAGTTTAGACATCCAAACAAAAGACATTACTAGACTCTCTAGGAAATATTGATAGATTGCTGAAATTTTGACACTCATAGAGACAAAAAACAAAATTGCTTCCTATTGGCTTTTTATGGTGGTTGTAAGGTGGCATCAGTGCTTCCCAAAGCAAATGGGTATATGGCGTCAGAAAAGACTGTCGAGAGGACAAAGTCAATGAGACAATGATGGTGGTAACACTCCAACTTGTAGGTTTACTCAAACCTTTTCCTTTTGTGTCCTATACTTCAGAAATTCATCAAATGGGAGATCACAAGTGAAGACAATCTCAAGGATTATGGGTTTTGTATTGATCATGGACAATTTACTCTTGCATTTAGCCAAGTGTAAAGAGACATACAGTCATGTAAAATAATCAATGGAAAATACCAATAAAGAGAATTTGTGTTAGCTGATTTACCATCCCATAATCACCATAAAAGCCAATGGAAAAACCCAAAGGCAATGTCAAATAGATATAAGAAAGTCTACCATTCTTCTACAATGTATTCAAAGTTATGATGTGAAATGATAAGCAGTTCCCTGAATAGGTTCATCAAACTTTAATGATTTCAAACAAGTATGATGGAAAACAATGAAAAACTATAAACATGAAACTCATCATAAATACAAGTGACAAGGTTATGGTAATGCAACAAATCTAGTTTTCAGAGACAAAGGAAGTTTGGGACCATGTCCTGACAAAAAAAAAATAGGGGATGTACTCAAGGATATTTAATCAGGAAAGCATTAAAATGGTTATGCTAGCCTACACATCAACTTTATTGGTGTTCAGATGAGTGTAATATTCCTAATTAGCAGACAACTAATTAGAATATTAAATTTTGCCAATTTTTCTTTTCTAAAGTTCAGTGGGAGAATAAAGGGGTGAAGGAACCCATAAACCCAACATTTAGAATAAAACCACTTTCTTAGAGTTAAAGTGGACAACGCAGCTCATGTGGGTTGAAGAGGCCAAGTGGAAAACACAATTTATGTGGAGCCCAAGGGGCCAAGTGGACAACGCAACTCATGTGGACCCAAGGGATTATTAGGGTCTCAAGGATTGTTAGGGTTTCACAAGAATAAAAAGGGGATGAGGGTGGCCATAGAGATCATTCATTCATTCAAAAAATTCCTTCTTGTCATTTTGACTAGAGCATGCTTGAGCTGTTTAGCCAAGTCTGCAGTTTTGTTCAGGACACAAGTGTCTTCGAGTAGAGATCCCAACCTCATCCTTAGGGGACTTCGAGTGCCTGCTCAGGACAGGAATTCTACCCTTTGGTGAGGGATTGAAACACTGCCACCAACAGGAGTGCGTAGTCCCTTTAGGACTATGTAAAGGCACCAGAGAGTGTAGCCCCTTCAGGACTACATAGAGGCAGCAGAGACTGCATAATGATTGCACAGTACAGTGGAGAGAAAGTGCTAGAAGTACGGGAGAGAAGAGGAGTTCAACCAGAGGATTTGGAGGGGAGGCTACGCACCTCTTACTAGGGATTTTGGTAGCATTTTGGAGACATCTACCATCTGTTCCAACCAAGATTTCGAATTTCCCAACAGTTGCATGAGCTAAGCCCAAGAGGACTAATTTTCTGAATTCAAAACTAGGACGAACCCTTTTCGTGTTTTTCTCAGTTTCTTGAGTAGATTCCCTTCAGGACTACATAGAGGCAGCAGAGACTGTGTAATTATTGCACATTACAGTGGAGAGGAAGTGCCAAAAGTGCGGGAGAGAAGAGGAGTTCAACCGGAGTTCTAGGGGAGGCTAGCCACCTCTTACCAGGGATTTTGGAAACATTTTGGAGACATCTACCAGCAGTTCCAACCAAGATTTTGAATTTCCCAACAGTTGGGTGAGCCAAGCCCAAGAAGGCCAATTTTCAAAAGTCAAAACTAGGACGAACCCTTTTTGGGTTTTTCTAGGTTTCTTTAGTCGAGTCTGTGGTTAGAATCCTAGAATTCTCTAAACAACAGATCAACTCATTTACGTAGCCCCTACTTAGCTAGCAGCCAGAGGTGCTAGGGAAAAAAGGTTATATTTTGAAGGTTTGAATTAGAGGAAACATTTTCTAGGTTTTTCTGGGTTTTGGGCAAGGTTCACCTTCCCAAATTCCTAGAATTTTCTGAGCACGGGAGCTAGGCCAACTAGCAACCTGAAGTCAACTAGTAGCAATATTTCTAGGCAGAGCAATGCAATCATTGAGCCATGTAGAGCAGTTTTCGGCATGATTTTTTTTTTCGGTTTGAGCTTTCCTCCAACCTGCTTTGAGTAGGCCCAGGTGATATCTTTTTAGCACCTCATTTGTGCTCTTTCCCATCATATTAATAAAATGGCTCAACAGTGATTGTGGCTCCAAATTTTGTGTTTTAGTGGTGTTTTCCTTATTGCTATAATTTTAGTCTATCATTGCTTGTATTACTATAATTTTCCCATTTGGGATATTAAAGTGGTATCAGAGCATAATCTTGGCTTAGCTTATGGGAAACCCTCATTCTATGACCAACCATAATAAAGGTTAAAATCAGACACCATGGTAGTAACCTTGAATGAGGTGATTAGGGTTCAACAAATGATCATTAATTCGGGGAAGAAATTGATTCATGCAAAAATTGGGAATCAAGACATTATTGCAGCTGATGTGGAGTTATTGGCAACAAATTGGCGAGTGTACCAATCATTGGGAAATGACACTCAAGCGACCCTCTCTTTTTGGGAGTTTTGTGAACTAAAAGACAGGCACAGACCAAGGGGAATTCAGTGGAATAATGCAGGGATGGTGAGATGGATTAAGGAAGAAGATGAAAGAGTAGTTGAAGGGGCCATAGTTGGCAAGGAGATAGTTGAGCATACACTCGCTGGTGAGACACCACTCATTGTTGAGGTATCCATTGATGGGGTATCTGGGGTTTTGACCGAGTTCTTTGATGATAGAAAAACGTTACAGGTTGATGAGGTGTCAGGAGACAACTCCAATGTTGTTGAGGAGCCGATAGGTATAGAGACCTCCAGGTCTATGACAGAATTTTCGGATGACAGTCAAATGCAGTTGATTAGTGAGCATGTCTTGTGTGTTGGAGTGTCTATGGACGAGGGTGTGCAGCCATCCTTTGGGCTAGCCCTTGAGGAGGCGCTAGGAGATACAGAGGTATGGGATGATGGTCGCACACAAAAACATCATCAGCTTCAAGCCGACCTTATAGCTTTTAAAGGGAAGGTCACATTAGTATGAGAGGCTATTTTGTTGCAAAATGAAGAACATGAGGTCATGAGAGTGGTTTGTGTTGAGTCAATGACTAAGTTGGCCGACATTTGGGAACGGTTGGATTCCTTAATGGTACAGCTAGAGAGCACAGGGAAGTGTCAGAGTAGCCCCCTTCAGGCATACATAGACAGGGCTAGCAGCACTGTCGAGTCACGTCTTCCCATTGGAAAGAGAGAGATTGAGCCACCTAGTCAAATCTCATATGTTCACTAGGATGGTGAGATGATGCGACATGAGTTGCATAGGGTACAACACTCATAGGATGGAGGGATTATTCTATGTGCAGGGATTCTTGCATTCGATTCCTCTATTTAGGTTGGATTGTGAGAGGTATTGAGCTGGTACCCCATGGAGCAGGCTAGGCAGCTGGATACATCCATGACCACATTCCAGTAGAGTCCATGGATTACCAGAGGGACACGAGGGCCAGATTAATATTGGGATCCAGGTGGGATTTCCCATCACATCATAGAGTCGGTAGGTGATGGTAGTTGTTGTGCGATGGGTTTGATGTTTAGGCGCACACACATTTTTAGATCTCTATCAGAGTCTTGGACATCCCCAGTGACAGGGTGGTTCGACAAGAGGGTACAGCCTTTTCAGGAGCTATCTCAGCATATTGACCATGCGTGGAGTCACAGGGTGATTAGCCTACTTTGGCAGGAGTTGGTTGGAGGAGGTGGCATCGATAGGCCACTAGATAGGGTAGTACGTAGAGACGGTGCTCTCTCATGGGTATATGGTATACTTGAGCTATAGAGGATAGGAACAGTGATGTCATTGTCATTGGCATGTGAGGAGTCGGGCCAATGGGAAAAAATTATAATGGGTTTCTACTTGGATGGACTTTTTTTATTTTTAAAGTGAGAGGGTTGTGCTGATCTCATATTATTCTTTTTACAGTCTTTGGAGCTATGGAATATGGCCAAGAACAAGAGTATGAAAATTCCTTCTCATGATGGCCTCATTGCTGCATTAGCTACTTCTGAGGCAACAGGCATGGTTGCTTCTGCAATTCATGACAAGAGTGTGAAGCTATGGAAGTGAATAATAATATGGTCTTTACAATATAACAATCCAGTCTTTTCTTCATTGTTGCCTTATTTAATTGCAATTGTGGCAAGCTTTGCAAAGCCGTTGTATAGTTTAACTTGTTTTAGTCAGAGTAATAATAGAAAACAACTAATTTATATGCTTCATTTTTTTCTTTTCCGAAAATGACATGCGAAGTTTTTTAACCTGTTAATTATTCATAAAAATATTGATGTGGATCTATAAATGTACACTTATGAATGAAGCATATTGTTTATTTATATTTTTTAAAACTCTTCAAGAATTATGATTGTTTTTTTCCTTTGACAGGAAGTACACCTTTATTTATTTTTCAACTGAGCTATAAAATAATAAAATAGTCCATGGTCACTTGCCTTATATTGTTCTGGTCCATCTGAAGCACATTGTTTGCGTATATATTGTGAAACTCTTGAAGCATTAGCCAGAATGTTTTTTCCTTTGACAAAAAGTACACCTTTATTTCCTTTTGAACTGAGTTGTAAAATAAATAAAAATCCATGGTCACTTGTCTTATGTTCTTTTGGCCCATCTCCCAATTGGTACCACTTTAAAATTTACTTGTTTGTGAATAGGATATACTTCGGTAGGCTTCAATTTTGCGGTGTGATAATTCACAATTATAGTCATTGTTGCATTAATTTTTTTCTCCATTTATTAGTTAGACATGGTCTAGTGGTTGAGATCAGTTTCTGCCGCAATAGAGATCCAGGTTCAAATTTCAGCGGGCATGGAGCAATAGTTAATGTTAAAAGTTGGCCCAATTTGATGGTTCTCACATTATTGTGGGTTTTAATGCTATAATGAAGAATTGGGGTTGAAAGCTCCCCATGGATCAAGAAAAAGCTATTTACCCTTGCCAAAAGATAAAAAATATTTTCTTCTACAGAACATTTAAGTAATTTATTTTAGGAAAGGATTCTCATCAACATAAACAAGCTGAGTTATATCAACTTGCTACCATGGTGTTTTAGTAGTCCGTTAAAACCAGCGTAATGCAATTTTGGCCAATGTTTCCTTGTAACTGCCAACCTTTTTGGGTCATTTTTATATAGAAATGCAATTGACAATGTCCAAAACAGAACATGAGGATTTTATTTTTAAATCTAGATGTCAACAAGCTGAAATAACTACAGCTTCTCAAGGAACTGCACGTTCCATTTAAACATGATATAGTAGAGTTGAATGGAAGCTTTCAGTTCAGTATACCAGAAAGCATATGTATTATTGGAAGAAATAATTTGTTGCATGCAAAAACTAAGAAAATAATGTCGCTTATGTAAAATTTGTCAGAAGGTTTCAGTTACCCACCAGAAGCCTTTTCTAGGATGCAGATATATGATATGGGATTATTCATCTCCTTTTAACTACCAAATTTTTTGGGTCATTGTAATAGAAAATGCAATTGAAAATGGTCAATACAGAAATGTGTAGAGCTTATTTTTAAAATTAGATACCAACAAGCTGAAATCATTACATCTTCTTAAGGAACTACACTCCATTTAAAATTGATGTAGTAGAGTTGAATGGAAGCTTTCAGTTCAAGACCAGAAATCATATGTATGGTGGGAAGAAAGAATGTGCTTCTCTACACAAAATAACAGAAATATTGCTCCCCCTATGTTGAAGTTGTAAGTAGGTTTGTAGTTACCCATCAGAAGCCTTGGTTAGAATGTAGACCTATGAGAGTGAGATGGTGTGGCATGTTTATTTTTTAATTTTTCCTTTAACAATCCGTAGGTAACAAAAGTGATATTTGGAGTGGTATAAATTAATATGCTATGAACTACAAATCATAAATATAAAGGGTTGAATACGTAATTTTTGTTTGTAATTTACTGCATATAGAATAATATGCTACCAATTACAAATAATCAAGATAAGAGTAAACCAGACTAAAATATTTTTTATGTACTGCATATATGTTATATATTAATAGTATTAAACCCATTATAAGAAAACACAAGTTGTAAAAATTTATGATGGTGCCTTGCAGAGATATCCAATGGCCAATGGGCCCACCTCATGGGGGGTTTACTAGCAGAGTGGTGGATATTTTTGCCATGCACGATACTATACATTACAGGGTGGCATACTAGTAGGCACTGAAATGGAGGACTACACAAATTCATGTCATAGGGTCTAGTGTCATGTAGAGGGATGCAGACTGATTCATACAAACTCAATGTTATACCATAACATCCAGGGGTGCACACGGCTATGCAGTGAGGAGCAATTGCCTACAGAGGAGAATGGAGATGCATGGGGGTGTGTTGTAGTATGTCAGACTGTGTTGTGGAGTAGGAGTGCCTCACAATGTGTTGGGTACATGTGGGGAGCGACAAGTGCAGTGAAACAGGAGGGATACATGATGGTACAGGATGGTATAGCCATAGCGGGCGATATCCGGTGGTGTATAGGGGCAGGTTGCAGCATACGATGGCATGATGAGGAGTGCAGAGACACTTCACTTGGTGGTATGTAGACCCCTGATACCACGCATCAGGCACTTGGAGCGCTGCCTCCAAGGGACTTATGGTCAGGGGCATTAGGTGTATCTAGGGATGCAGCTCACCTAGGATTGATGAGGATATTGTTGAGCATTTGGAGACCCCACGTTTATCATAGACATGGCTACGAGGGTCTTATTTGCAGACTCAAGGCAGAGGGAGTGTTGTTCGGATGATTACTCTTGAGAATTCAGTTATACAATTGATCACACCCTTTGGGAGATACTCACCCCTCATCCTCCAGTACGGTTTTCGGATGTGAAGTGTTTGGTTGTTGCCCCTTGACACCCTCCAATCATGCATGAGGGCATGGGAGGCTCTCCCTAGGCAGTCAGATGAGATACCATGTGTCATGATCTAGAAGGAGACTCTCCAATTGAGACATTTGGTAGATGTACGAGTTGACAGATATTAGCTTAGGGATGGCATGGTTGATTGTCAAGGTCGCCTATGTTCCACCCCTAGGCTCACATTTGAGGGACAGTGAATGGTAGAATTCATCTACAGGAGGGTACGGAGACTCCAAGTAGTGTATAGATGTATCATCAGGAGCTGGGACAACATATTTTACTACAAGGTCTGGCAGGAGTAGGGTAGGTTTTCATGCATGGGACATACTCCTGATACCTGGAGTCCACCCAGGGGATACATACAGGGGTCAGAGATGAGGGTCAGATGGCTTCTAGCAGGTAGCAGCACTACGCAATTACATCTTGAGAGGAGTTGGAGTTGGGAGATCCCAGTATGTTTGGGGGATCCAGGGATTTGTTGGGCAGGTGGATCACTCCACTTTGTGATGAGCAGGGACAGAGCAGACAATGATCTAGTCCACTTTAGGTTTGACATGTGGGGGAGCACTGAGATTTCCACTACATGGTGAGGTAGACTTATCATGTTTTTACTTGGGTCATGATCGACATTGGATGGGTAGATATCAGCATCATGTGGATGCTCGAGCAAGATGAGCTTGGCCTACACATATTTTTAACCACAAGGCCCCAGGAGAAAGGCATACAGCCTGCACCTAATTGGGGTTATCTCGCAGTCAGAGTGGCGTAGCATCAACATCGTGGCACCTTTACGAGACTAGCAGGGGACTTGAGCATTACAACTCTACACAGCTTGATAACCTTTAGGGGTGAGCTGCATACTACATGGGGGGATCATGTAGATCTTTCATTGGGCTTTAGCGAGTAACTGATGGAGTGGGGGACTTCATTAGTATGGTAGGTTGGTCAGCGGGATGATAGTAGGAGGAGCTCATGTGAGAGAGACACTAATTTTGCAAGGATTAGGCAGTATCATTGAGGGTTTACTCTTGGCGTGCGTAGGATGGACTACTTGGATGGTGAGCGGAGCAGGTGGAGCTTCATATTGGACATAATGGCTTGGGAACCTGGCATTAAGGGATCCCTTCATATTAGAGAAATGTAGAGTATAGAGAAGATTCAGTGGTGCGTCTAGGACCCATGCACATTTTGTAGTGATAGTGGGGGAGCGTCAACTAGAGATGAGGCTTGTTCAGGCATTGCATGAGGATAAGCAATGTTTTGGCAGGGAGGATTGTAATATTCCTAATTAGCAGAAAACTAATTAGAATATTAAAGTTTGCCAATTTTTCTTTTCTAAAGTACGTTAGCAGAATAAAGGGGTGAAGGGACCCATAAACCTAACATTTAGAATAAAACCACTTTCTTAGAGTTAAAGTGGACAACGCAACTCATGTGGGTCTAAGAGGCCAAGTGGACAACACAACTTATGTGGAGCCCATGGGACCAAGTGGACATCGAAACTCATGTGTACCCAAGGGATTATTATGGTTTGACAAGAATAAAAAGGGGATGAGGGTAGCCATAGAAATCATTCATTCATTCAACAAATTTCTTCTTGTCATTTTGACTAGAGCACGCTTTTGTTGTTTAGCCAAGTTTGCAGTGCTGTTCTCCGAGCGAAGATCCGAAATTCATCCTCGGGGGACTTCGAGTGCCGGATCAGGAGAGGAGTTCCACCGTTTGGTGAGGAACTGAAACACCAACAGTAGCAGGAGTGTGTAGTCCCTTCATGACTACATAAAGGTAACAAAGAGCATAGTCCCTTTAGGACTGCGTAGAGGCAATAGAGACCGCACAGTACAATGGAGAGGAGGTGCCGAAAGTGTAGGAGAGAACATGAGTTCAGACAGAGGGTTTGGAGGGGAGGCTAGCCACCTCTTACCAGGGATTTTGGAAGCATTTTTGAGACATCTACCAACAGTTCCAACTAGGATTTCGAATTTTACAACAGTTGGGTGAGCTAAGCCCAAGAGGGCCAATTTTCCAAAGTCAAAATTAGGACGAACCATTTCTAGGTTTTTTTCGGTTTCTTGAGTAGAGTCTATTGTTAAAATCCCAGAATTTTTTTAGCAACATATTAGCTCATTTATGCAACCCCTACTCAGCCAAGGACTAGAGGCGATAGGGGAAAATGATCAGATTTTGAAGGTTGGAATTATAGGAAACCTTTTTTGGGTTTTTCTAGGTTTTGGGCAGGGATCACCTTCTTGAATTCCTAGAATTTTCTGAGCACGAGAGCTAGGCCAAATAACAGCCTAAAGTCAGCTAGCAGTAGCATTTATGGGCAGAAAAATGCAGTCATTGAGCCATGCAGAGTAGTTTCCAAAATGATTTTTTGTTTGGGTTTGAGTTGTCCTTCAGCCTACTTTGAGCAGGCCCATGTGCAATCTTTTCAGCACCTCATTTGCACTCTTTCCCAACATATTAATAAAATGGCTCAGTAGTGATTATGGCTAGGAGACACCTTCATCAAATGATAGAATGATAACATACTTTGAGCATCCTTTGAGTTGAAAATAGAGTGCATTCATGATGACATTAATTGAGCATTCTTCAAGCCTTTGTTGAAACAAAAATCACTCTTGAAGCATAATTGAAGACCAACACTTGAAGACTTGTTTTGTTGCAGTAGTCATCCTTGGAGTATAGTTGAAGAGCAACACTTCAAGACTTGTTTTGTTGGAGCATTCATCCTTGGAGCATAGTTGAATATCAACACTTAAATATATGTTTTGTTGGCACAACCATAAAAATTTTTCTGAAGAACACCTGAAGTTTTTGTAGAGGTAGATTTAAGAGCAGTTTGTAGACCTATCTTGGATACATTTTTTAGAAGTATTTGAAGATTTTGATGGAGGCTTGAAGCAGTATTGAAGTCACCTTAAGGGATTGAAGAAAACTGAGAGGGTTGGATCCCTAGAGGATTGGAGTCGTCATACAAGGCTGGAGCCTTGTGAGAAACTAGGTTGGAGCCTGGATTAATATGTGAGGATTGGAGTCCTGATACAAGGTTGGACCCTTATGAGAGACCAGGTTGGAACTTGGATTTGTAGTTGAATATTAGAGTTTATATTGTACTTCAGCAAGATCTTATAATCAATTTTCCCATTTTGGTGTGTTTGGAGCATTTATGTTTTATGGGCGTTTGGTGAAAAATATTTGTGTTGGTTTTATTGCATGCTTTTGTTATCACTGTTAATTTTTCCATTAAGAAGGAAATCTAACATGTGTGAGAGTTCCTTCACCTTGGAATGTTCTTACTAGAAATGTGCTTGTGTTTCTGTTAAAATGGATTATAGCATGCGCTAGATTTCTTTTTGCATGCAATGTTTTTGTTGGTAGAATGCTTATATTTGTGCTACATGTAAAGCTAACACTCATTAAATTTCTTTCACCTTGCAATGTTGTTATTGGAAATATGCTTGTGTTTGGGCTAGAAACTATGCTAGATTTCTTTTGCTCTGCAATATTGTTGTTGTCTATTTGGTTGTTTATGATAGAATTAAATCTAGCACATGTTAGATTTCCTTCACCTTGGCAATGTTATTGGAAATTTTCTTGTGTTTGGGCTAGAAGTTGTGCTAGATTTCTTTTGCTCTACAATATTCTTGTTGTCAATTTGGTTGTTTATTATAGAAGGAAATGTAGCACGTGTTAGATTTCCTTACCTTGGCAATGTGATCATGTTTATATTAGAAGGAAATATAGCATGCGCTAGGTTTCTTTTGGCATGACATGTATTATGCTTGTATTTGTGCTACATGTAAAGCTAACATGGATTAAATTTATTTTACCTTGTGATGTTGTTATTGGAAACGTGCTTGTGTTTTTGATAGAAGTTGTTCTAGATATCTTTTTCCATGCAATGTTGTTGTTGACAATATGCTTTTGTTTATGTTGGAAGCAAATCTAACACGCTATATTTCTTTCACCCTACAATGTTGTTGTGTGCTTGTGTTTGTGCTATGCGTAAATCTAGCACATGTTAGATTTATTTTGCTCTGCAGTATTTTTGTTGTCTATTTGGTTGTTTATGATAGGATGAAATCTAGCACGTGTTAGATTTTCTTCACCTTGGCAATGTGGAAATGTGCTTGTGTTTGGGCTATAAGTTGTGCTAGATTTATTTTGCTCTACAATATTGTTGTTGTCAATTTGGTTGTTTATTATAGAAGGAAATCTAGCACGTGTTAGATTACCTTCACCTTGGCAATTTTCTTGTGTTTGTGTTAGAAGAAAATATATCATGCGCTAGGGTTCTTTTGGCATGACATGTAGTATGCATGTCTTTGTGCTACATGTAAAGCTAACATGAATTAAATTTATTTTACCTAGCGATGTTGTTATTGGAAATGTGCTTGTGTTTGTGATAGTAGTTGTTCTAGATATCCTTTTCCTTGCATTATTGTTGTTGGAAATATGCTTTTGTTTATGTTGGGAGAAAATATAAAACTCTATATTTCTTTCACCCTACAATGTTGTTGTGTGTTTGTGTTTGTGATATGCATAAATCTATCACGTGTTAGCTTTTCTTCAACTTGCAATATTGTTGTTGGAAAAATGCTTCAATTTTGGCTCGAAAGAAATCTAGCATGCACTAGATTTCCTTTTCACTGCAATGGTTGTTGACAATATTATTTTGTTTGTGCTAGAAGTAAATCTACCATGTGCTAGACTTATTTTATCTAGAAATGTTGTAATGTGTTGTTTTGTGCTAGAAGGAAATATAGCATACATTAGATTTATTTCACCCTTCTGTGAGTTTATTGACAATGTGGTTGCATATGCGTTAGAAGGAAATCTAGTGGGCACTAGATTTCTCTCGTATTGCAATGTTGTTGCTGGAAATTCAATTGTTTTTGTTAGAAGGAAATCTAGTATGGGCCATATTTCCTTCACCACAATGATGTTATGTCAATGTGTTAAAAGGAAATCTAGAATGTGCTAGATTTCTTTTGCCCTAGAATGTTGTTGGTAATATGTTTGTGTTCATGCTATAACAAAATTTGGCATGCGCTAGATTCTTAACCCCTACAATGTCATGTGTTTGTGTTTGTGCTAGAAGGAAATCTACCACACCCCTGATTTATTTTGTCTTGCATAAGGTGGTTTTGACAATATGCTTGTTTGTGCTAGAAGAAAATATAATATGCAGTATGTTTCTTTCACCCTACAATATTGTTATGTGCTTGATTTCATTCACCTTGCAATGTTGTTATTGGTGACATGTTTTTGTTTGAGAGACAAATACAAATAGCATGTTAGATCTAATTCACCTTGCAATATTTTGATTGGAAATATGCTTATGTTTGTGATAGAAGAAAATCTAGCATGATATAGATTTCTTTTACCCTACAATATTGATGTTGCCAATATGTTTGTGTATGGTGGGAGGAATTCTAGCATGCACTAAATTTATTTTGCAATGAAATATTGGTGTTAGCAACATGCTTGTGTTTGTGCTAGAATAAAACATAGTATGCAATAGATTTGTTTCAAAATGCAATATTGTTGTTGGCAACGTGCTTGTATTTGAGCTAGAATGAAATATAACCTGCATTGGATTTCTTTTGCAATGCAATATTGTTGGAAATGTACTTGTGTTTGTGCTAGAAGGAATTCTATCATGCATTGGATTCCGTTTTCCCTATAATGTTATTGTTGGCAATTTGTTAGAAGTAAATAAGGCATAGGATAGATATCTTCCACCTTGCAATGTTGTTTATGGAAATGTGATTGTGTTTGCGCTAGAAGAAACTCCAGAATGTGTAAGATTTCTTTTACTTTCCAATGTTTTTGTGAGTAACATTCTTCTATTTAAACTAGAAGGAGATTTAGCATGTGGTGGATTTCGTTCACCTTAGAATATTGTTGTTGGCAATGTGCTTGTGTTTGTGCTAGAAGGAAATCTAGCACGTGCTAGATTTATTTGACCATGTAACGTTGCTTCTAGCAATATGCTTATGTTTGTAGTAGAAGGAATGATATTGATTGTTAGGTTTCATTTGAGGTGCAATGTTGTTGTTCGAAATGGGCTTCTACTTGTGATAGAAGGAAAGCTAGCACACATTATATTTTCTTCATAACGTAATGTTGTTATTAGAAATATGTTTGTTTTTATGCCAGAAGGAAGGTTATAATGTGTTAAATTTCCTTCATCTTGCAATTTATTGTTGAAAATGTGTTTGTGTTTGTGATAGAAATAAATCTTGCATTTGTTAGATTGTTTTTGCAATGCAACATTATTGTTGGAAATGTGTATTTGTGTTAGAAGGAATTCTAGAATGCACTAGATTTTTTTGCTCTTGTTCCAAAAGTAAAACTATCAAGATTTCACCCTCACCAAGGTTAGTGCTATGATATTATTCTTGGCAGTGCATTTGTTACTATGCTAGAAGGATACCTACTGATTACTAGATTTCTTCTAGGCACCATTACACTCATGCAACCAATGCTCTAGGGGTGACATTGTCTCGGTAATCACAATGGTTAGAGTTATATCTTTTGATGTGCCCTTTTATTGAATTTGGAACAATTTATGGAGATCAATGATAGTGCAAAAGAATTGTATATCGATATATGTTGTTGTTGGCACTAAATTTGTGCTTGAGTTGGAAGGAAAGATAATGGTATAGCTTTCCTTTTGGCACAAACACAATAATCCAATCATAATTATTTGATCCATGGAGAATAATGTGATCTTTGTATAATTTTGAAGTTTATGAATAAATGTATTATTGAGGTATACTATATTTTGCTTCCAATGCAAATATATGCAACTTTAAAGTATCAAGCATAATTTTTTAACATGTATTGTTTTTCTCTCTATTTTGTTGTATAGTTATGAACTTCCAAAAACAATTTCACTAATGTTTGGATGCATAAGATAAGACTCTTCCTCATCAACATAAGAATGTAGGAAAACTCAAATCTACACTTTTCGAGGACCTAAATTTAACATCCCTTTGTATCCATCCTAAATAGTATGTCCTTAGATGTGTATAGGTAGGGAGTGCTAACATTGGAACTAAATATTTGTAAAATGAAATTTCTTTTCTTTTGAACTAAAGAAAACTCCAGTTTGACTTTTGATTATCAAGTTCAAACATCAAGCATCCTCACTAAGTGAAAATATAATTTCTCCTTTTCATGGGGCTTTGAGACATCTTATGTAGCATCAATCTTGGAATTTCTTAGATTTTCCAAAGGACCATGTTTTGGTTCTTCAAATTCTACAAATTTATTATGATCATTATTCATACACATGCATTAAGACTACAAGTGTCATTTCTGAAGTTAAATAGGAACTTGGTGGTTTGATGAGCTGATCTTTGTCATTCAAAATTTTTATTTGGAGGAAAACCTCTAGTTTGGCTTTTGATTATCAAGTTCAAACATCAAACATCCTCACTAAGTGAAAATATAATTTCTCCTTTTCATGGGGCTTTTAGACATCTTATGTAGCATCATCTTGGAGTTTCTTAGATTTTCCAATGGACCATGTTTTGGTTCTTCAACTTCTACAAATTTCTTATGATAATTATTCATACACATGCATTAAGACTACAAGTGTCATTTCTGAATTTAAATAAGAACTTGGTGGTTTGATATGAGCTGATATTTGTCATTCTATGATACTATCTACATCTCTAATTGCATGGTCTTCATATATGTTTTGTTTAATTTTCATGTAAAGTACTGTTTGGTAGTAGGCACTTGATGGTGGGAACAATGTTTCATTACATACACAATATGACTACCATATGACTACCATACTATTTGAATTATTGCATCTATATTACTTTTTTGAAAGTTGTGTGTTTTTGCGAAAATATAAAATCACACTTTACATGGTTCAACCTTTCAATTACAATTTATGATTTACTTCTTGTTACAGAATTGGTACAAGCTAGAATGGAAATAAAATTTTGGCAAAAGGGGACTGTTGATCTCCTTATTAATGATCAAGTCGTTGGGCTAGGAAGGGTCGAACCTACAAAGTCTGGAACTTATTATGCCGAAGAAAGGGTTAATGCATGTTATGTTGCAATTTTGATAATTGATGTCACTCAACCACATTTGATTGAGGATGTTGATGAAGGGGACATACATCCATGGAATATCATGGATTTGAGGCACAACATAGGTAAATCAAAATATTGAAGCATGTGTTCAAATGTATAATACTTTTTTTGAGTAAACACTAACCTTATTTACATTCTTTTATAGGTGCAAATGTTTCTTCCACATTTTCTATTGGAGACAAGGTAGATCTTCTACAACATGGAGTGAAGGTGGGTGAGGGCTCCATATTCAATACAGAGCTTGGACATATGTGCATGGAAATATGGTAAATAAAGGATGCATAGTGGTTAAAATTGAGGTGTTAAAACATGATGCTGCTCTACCACATCCAACAGGATTTGAGCATACACTAGGGGGTGCATTGGAATCTTATGAGATTTGGTCAGAATCAGTTTTGCAACCTCACTGTCATGATCATGCCATAGATATCCCCCAAGATAGGGTTAGATTCATATGTACATCAAACATCCTCACTAAGTGAAAATATAATTTCTCATTTTCATGGGGCTTTTAGACATCTTATGTAGCATCAATCTTGGAATTTCTTAGATTTTCCAATGGACCATGTTTTGGTTCTTGAACTTCTACAAATTTCTTATGATCATTATTCATACACATGCATTAAGACTACAAGTGTCATTTCTGAAGTTAAATAGGAACTTGGTGGTTTGATATTAGTTGATATTTTCCATTCTATGATACTATCTACATCTCTAATTGCATGGTCTTCATATATGTTTTTTTTTGTGTAATTTGCATGCAAACTACTTTTTGGTAGTAGGCATTAGATGGTGGGGAAAATGTTTCATTACATACAATATGACTACCATACTATTTAAATTATTGCATCTATATTACTTTCTTGAAAGTTGTGTTTTTGCAAAAATATAAAATCACACTTTACATGGTTCAACCATTTAATTACAATTTATGATCTAATTGTTGTTACGGAATTGGCACAAGCTAGAATGGAAAATATAATTTTGGCAAAAGGGGACTATGTTGATCTCCTTAATAATGATCAAGTTGTTGGGCTAGGAAGGGTCGAATCTACAGAGTCTGGAACTTACTATGCCGAAGAAAGGGTTAATGCATGTTATGTTGCAATTTTGATAATTGATGTCACTCAACCAAATTTGATTGAGGATGTTGATGAAGGGTACATCCATCCATGGAAGATCATGGATTTGAGGCACAACATAGGTAAATCAAAATATTGAAGCATGTGTTCAAATATTATTGATTGTATAATACTTTTTTTTTGAGTAAATACTAACCTTATTTACATTCGTTTATAGTTGCAAATGTTTCTTCTACATTTTCTATTGGAGACAAGGTAGATCTTCTACAACATGGAGTGAAGGTGGGTGAGGGCTCCATATTCAATATAGAGCTTGGACATAAGTGCATGGAAAGATGGTAAAGAAATGATGTATAGTGGTTAAAATTGAGAAGGTGTTAAAACATGACGCTGCTCTACCACATCCAACATGATTTGGGCATACACTAGGGGGTGCATTGGAATCTTATGAGATTTGGTCAGAATTAGATGTGCAACCTCACTGTCATGATCATGCCATAAATATTCCCCAATATAGGGTTAGATTCATATGTACAAAGGTTTCTCTTACACATGAATGCATGGGAACAAGCATGTGCATTGCCAAAGGAATGCTAGTTAGTGTCTGCGAGAATGACATTGTTGAAGGTGAAGCACTAGGTGAAATGGAATTTGGTGTATTTTTGGAAAAGATAGATGGAAATTGTGAAATATGTTGAATTGGTGATAAGTCTATACATTGTTTGGTTAGATGGCCAATAAATAAGTTGGTGGACAACAAAGGTGTGATATTAAGGGTTCAGGAAAAGTTCAAGGAGCCACCCAAGGAAATGGTGATATGGGATGTTATAGAGGACACAAATCCTTTAAACAAATGGGATGGGTCTCTTTGTAATGAAAAAGATAGAAACTCAATTGATATGCATGTAACAAGGCCATATAAAAGGATTAAACGAGTTATGGCTACAACAAAAATTGCGAAATGTCAAACGAAAATAGATGAAGAGAAAGAAATTTGACTTTTGGCAGCAGATGTATGTTTGTAGAAAATATTGTCTTCAACATGTGGATAGGAAGGCCATTGCAGGTGCTAGAAGGAGTATGCAACAAGTAAATAAAAATGGTATTAGCGATTTTTTCTTGAATTCACTAATGTCAAACACAATCATGTCAACCATGGCCATGGCCTACCACCTATTGCTAGAAATGTAAAGGACATGAGATTTAATGGGAATGTTATTTGTAAGAAAGCATGGTATAAGATACATAAGATTCCTCAAAGCACATTCTATAACTACTAACTTTGTTTCCGACATGGACAAATCAAAGCTATTCATGGTAACACCAACACATGCAAAGCACAAGCACACATCGTGGCATCCATAGAAATATTGCACAAAATTGTAATGGATAATTCAGATTTTTCACCAAACTAGACACGTCAAGTTGAAGAAGATGGAACATCTGCTCCTTTAATATTGCTTCCTTCAACTTACACACAAAATTCTTTGTTAAAAGAGATCAATGTGGCTCTTCAAAAGCTCAATTACCCATCAATATCACAGTCAACAATGAGCAAGATCTGGAATACTAAGTTTCGAGATGTGGCATTTTCAAAGAACACCAACTTCAGTAAATGCAATGAATGTATTGTGTTGAAAGCACAGATGAAGTCAGCGACTACAAAAGAGTTAGAAGAAAAGGTAGGAGGTAGGTTGAACAAACATAACAAGATTGTTATGTGTGGAAGATATTGCTACTATGCCCATAGAATTATGTCAGAGCAGTTTCCAAAGGAGTATTTGAGCATTATCCATGATAAAATGGATAAAACAAAGACTTCAATCCCAAGGCTACGTGTCAAATCAAAATCTATTGTAGGAACAAATTTGGGTTTGTCATTGACAGGTATGCTAACACATGGGCATAAGACATGAGTTTTTGGTCATTTCTCCCTACCATTTGTACATATGGGATCACAACTTACTATCACATCCCTTCAAAAGTGCTTAAGGTACCTTGAAGACCCACAACTTGATATGTATGGGGATCTAATTTATGAGAGTGGAAGTTCAAGAAACCCACTTACAAATGCATTATTTGATAGCTCTATTTACTCAAAATGTAAGTGTGCAAGGATTATTTTATATCTCATGGAAGATCAACGAGTCAATATGTTGATTTTAAACCTCTTCCTCCACATTTGTTGTTACAGTTGGACAATGCAGCAAGTGATAATAATAATAACTATCTTTTCATGTTTCTATCGCTTTTGATTGCACTTGGTGTCTTCATCGCTATTGAGGTTGGATTCTTGCTCGTGGGGCACACCCATGAAGACATAGATGGAACCTATGGAAGAATGTCTTCCAACCTAAAAAGTAAAGATATATATTTTTTACCTGAAATGATGGATACATATCGCATAATTGAAGAAAATCGAGTGTTTCCACCTACACTTATTGACAATGTCTATGACTTCAAAAGTTTCCTTAATGGATACATCAAGGATGAAAAAAATGCACTAGTTGGACATCTTAATGTTCAATACTTCCAGTTTCTTGTACTCAAATGATATTTCCAGTACTAAGGTACAAAGAATCCATTAGGGATATTGAGTGGTCAGAATCAGTTGAGTTATGGAATATATATGATGAAGGTCGACCTATAATTCGCATAGGAAGGGATAACATCATACATAAAAATTTGGAAAGACACTATTGGGAATGAGGATTCACTAATTGTTACGGAGTAATGTAAAAATAAAGTAGTGTATTGGGAAAGAGTTCTTGATACATTAGATGGAATGTATAATGATCATAGAATAATAGATGGAAGTGATTCATCTTTTGAGGATTTCTGGCCCAAGAAAAGGAACATTGTTGATGTTGATCGTAATGCACTCCATGTAATCTCAAGTATTATGGATGGAGATTTTTGATAATGCAATAGATGAATCGGTATATGTTGGACCCAAATGCAACGAGCTAAAGCCAACATTCAATCCAATGATTGATGTTGAGAAAGGAAAGATGTTGCTAGTTAGATCAGGAAATGAGGATGCATGAGAGATGATTTGGATGGCAAAATCCATCTCAGATATCTTTAGGGATAATGAAAGTGAGAATCTTCATGTAAAGGTTGATTGGTGGAAGCCTATTTTTGGGAAATACAATGGAAAATTTTTAGAGCAATATTGGATAACAAATCTTGGTGACACAAAACTTGGCTCTGTTCTAATTAAAACCACAGTGTGGGCATGGATGCCAAAGAAAGAACATTGCAAGAAGACCAAGATAAATAAATATGGTGAAGCTGTTCTTGACCTACTTGAGAGAATATCTTAAGATTAGGTTTATATGATTCATGAATGTAATTTTTTTTGAAGGATCTATTAATATACATTTTGACACACTTTTCAATATTTGTTGTATATCAAATATTCTCTTCATATTATTTTTGAAGTTTTCTATTATTTAGTATTTCAATGTGATCGTGTGGTGATACAAATGACATGAGAGTGCCATAAAATATTTAAGTTTTCAAAGCTTTGTTTGACCAACATGACTTCTCACCATATCAAATATGCATAATCAAATTCAATAATGCACTTAAAAACAACATCTTCTAAACTTTGTCTATTAAAACAATAGTGGATTAGCTAATTAGTATTCTATTTAATATAAACCATTTAAACACTTGATGAAAAAATGTTACACTTGTAATAATGTTTGAAGTGAGTTTTTCTTAATATTCCTTATTATGATTGATATAAATCAAATCAAATTTGTTGTTTTGCTGCACTCTAATTTATAAAAAAATGATTTTGATCATTGAACAACACAGCTAAACTTATAAAATATTTCCTCTTATAGATTTTGAAGTGGTCCCAACATTGTACTAGTATAATAAATTTGTACTCAACATAGGAAAAGTAGTTAGTGTCAATTTAAAATGGTCAATAATAGTAAGAAACACGATATTAATATATTGTTAAATAACTTTATACTAGGTAAGATTTTTTTTTACAAAATCTTTTATTCACGAGTCGAATTTAATACATAAATATAAATATTCATGATAATATAAATAATGTAAGGAATCTAAGTTTTAGATGAATGTCAATATGTTCTTTTCATTATAGATTTGAGGCTTCTGCGATGATTATCTTGTGTAGAGAAGTTTTCCGGTTTAATCGCATCCATTTTTGTTGATTTCCGACGTTTCAAACCCAACCAACGAGGTTCATCATCAGGGAAAGATCTATGTTCTTTTCAATATAATATCCTTAAACACTCCAGAAATAAAAACTAAACATTTGTAATAAATAGTTTAGTCAATTTTCTATTTCCTCTTGTATTTGAAAATAATCAAATTGTATTACTATTCTAATTCATGATTGATTTTGATAATTAAAATGATTAGTAATTGAGCCGAGAGGCCAGGCTCATTCTATAGCCTAGTATGAGGGGATGTGTAAGTTTGTCTGTTTCGTGGCCTATTAAATTAAAAATAAAAAAATAAAAAAATGTTCAAAATATAAAAATAATATTGGCTACAATTAAAGAAAAATGAATATGTTGTAAAGTAATTAGAAGTTTAAAAAAATGTGTGAATTTACTTTTAAAATATATTTGAGCCAGAGATTAACTAATTTATGTCGATATCAACTTCATATATAGAAAAATAAGTTAAGTTTTTTATGGTTAATTTTTTTGTTTGGTCTTATATACACTCTATCTAGCATTCAAAAATACAAGTTAAACAATGAAAAATAACACGTATTTTGCACTCTAAAAATGTTTGCATGTCAAGAAATTTGATTCCTCTAGGCTCATGTTAAATCATGGATCTATTCTGGTATATATTGGACACATTACTATGATAACGTGTCATTAAATAAATTTATACTTAATATATATATCTTGCATATTAATCTATTATTCATTAAGTAAGTCTATATTAACTTAGTTTTTAACACAAAAGTACAAATAATAAATAATAAATAAATTATACTATTACTCTCATTCAACATTTAATTTGATGGTAAAAAAATATTACTCTAAAATGGTTCAAAATTCCTACAATAGTATGTAATGATGATGATTATCATCCACTAAGACCAAATATGGTATATAAGAAGCCATAAAGATATTACTCAAAATTATTTAGAATTTTATTGTTATGCTCGAAAAGCATTAAAAGAAGTGTTTCATGATCATCATGTTGAATTCTTAGTTAAACTGAGAGGGGGCGGGGAGGGAGAGCGGGGGCGGGCTGAATCAATTTAACACATACATGAGCTTTTTAAATTTTTCATCAGCGATTTTACAGCTTACTTTTATAATCAATCTTAGTATATGAACAATCTTAATATGTTGTAGCAAGTATTAAATTAATGTGACTTCAAACTTATTATGAGAGTAGCAAACATTAAGCAGATTTGGTAGATCATCTCAGCACACAGGCAACACAGATAGAGACAACAGATTTAAGTGGAAACCCATAAAGGGAGAAAACCACATCTTATTATTGTTGTGATGCAAAGGCAAGCTCCAACTCCATCTCACCACTTTTTTCTGCAGGCACCAAGCTACAGGAGGCTCCAGCCTCAATTTTGCAAGTTCCAACTTGCAAGGAAGCTCCAACTCCCTTCAATTTTCTGCAGGCACCAACCTACAGGAGGCTCCAACCTCAGTCAGCTACAACTGACAACTATGAAGCTTCAACTTGATAGGGAAGCTCCAAATTCCTCAATTTATCAAACTAAATGTTTGCTGATTTACCTCAGATATCAGCGCTGTTCTATAGCATCTCCTTATGCTCTTCTCTTCCTTATCTTCTCTGCTTCGATCTTCTATATTCAGCAATCTCTATATTTACTCTCTCTAACCTCTCTATGCATATCAAGATGATATTACTTATAGAGAATTTTTGATGACTGTTTGTATTCCTCAAGGAATTCGAAATGGATAGCCATACCTCTTAGTCTTCTACCTTCTCATTTCTTTTTCAGCTCACTCAAAAAAATGTAATTGTAGGTGCTTATTTTAATATTACAGCGGGATTTTGTTTTCTTCCGGAGACTTGCCAATGCATCACAACAATATAAATTAATTAAAACATTTACATTCAATTACAATGAAAACTTCAGCTCACTTATTCAGCCTCTTGGTTCACTGCGCTTGTCTTTTCTGTGACTGTGCTGTATTTGGCTTTTCTTCTTACTGTCACAGTGTAACTGCCATACCTATGTAACTGCCCTTTTTATACATCACAATTTAACTCTCGGCACGATAAGAATTGATTTTAACACCTAGACTGTTGTTTTATATAACATATGTAACTTCTGGCAATGAATTGCTGAGAAATCATTTTAATACATAAAATGTACTTACGGGCCCACTCACTGATCTTTCGATGCGATGTATCACTTCTCGACTTCTTCCAATTGCGATTAATCGTAATCGCAATTTCCATTTGAATGTACCGATATCCCAATGCTCCGATTTCGATGATTCACTGTTATGACGAAACTCAAACATATATTAGCCAAAGTTTATAAACCCATCGGGTCCGATCTTTCCTCCCAATCGCAATTATTTGTTAACATGTTCCGCTTGCGAACTTTCTCGGGCGCAATTGGGTGAGGGTCCCACCATATCGAACTTTGTTTGTTTTAAAACCAAGCGTTAAAACCTTTGGTTCTTTTGATCTTGCGCTAGAAAATATAATACATATGCTTTGTATTATACCTTTGGTCCCTTACGGTCCCACTTGTTGAACTTGTTTTATCATCCAATGCGATGCATCACTGTCCACATATTGGAAATATGTATGTATTGTTTTGTATATACATATATGTGCCACGGTGCTTTCCTTTTCTCTTTAAATTTGGATTAATTAACTTGGAGCAAGACTGTTCGTAGTTTTATCTTTGGATGGACCCCACATGCCAGCTATATTTCACTCCTGTATTTCAATCGCAATCACAACATTCATAATACTCTTGCGATTTGGCCTTTTGATTTTCGCCGATGCGATGAATCGTTGTTTGAGTTCTTCCGATTGCGATTAAATGCAATCTCAATCTCTTAATATAGTGCTCCGACGTTCTGTTTCTTTCCGATGCGATGGCCTATTTTAATGCCGAAATTTAAACATATTTGAATCATAGTTCATATACCCATTGGGTCTGAAGCTCAATTACAATCGCAATATTTTAATATCGTGCTCCGACGGTCTGCTTCTTTCCGATGCGATTGACCACTGTTTTGTCGTAACTAAAACATATATTAAACATGATTTATAGATCCATCGAGTTCGGGCTTCAATCGCAATCGCAACTTTCTATTTATATGATCCACTGTCACCTTTTCCCACCTTATATTACTTCTTTTGTTTTAAAAATAAAACAATGGGACCTTTAGTCATTTAATCTTGCGCACAAGCATATAATACATATATGTAACGCCCGGCTGGGTAATGATTCTCGGAATAAGGTTTATATATATATATATATATACATACTTTCCGCTTGGGTTAAGATTCCCGGAATTGTGTTTATGTATCCTCCCGCCTGGGTTACGATTCCCGGAATTGTGTTTATGTATCCTCCAGCCTGGGTAACGATTCTCAGAATTTACTATTTAGTGTATCTACTAGCTGGGGTAGTGATTCTCGGAATAACGGCTCTGCCTCTGCCTCTGCCTTTCTGTGATAACGACTCTGCCTCTGCTTCTTCTTCTGCTGCTTGACCTATATCTCTGCCTTCGCTGTACCTCTGCTGCTCGACCTCTGCCTCTGCCTTCACTGTAAATATTACCTACTGTTTTCTGCTGCTGTTCTTTGCCTATCTCTGCATCTGTTGCCTTCTTTGCCATCAATGACAATATTTCTAACACATCATAATTTTGTTTAGTTAAAAGGTCAAGAAGGTTGGTAGTGCCACAAATATTTTCAAATTTAAATCCAAATTTGAGTATCAAGTGGATGATCTAAGAGGGTTTTTCATCTTCAACCATATTACTAGTGTTGCAAAGGCGATAGAATTTTAAATTGTGCAAACCTTGTCTTAGTAATAATCGTAATTTAACACATACCTTGTCATGATATTTACTATATCAAATTATAATTAAACGGGTTAATAATAGTAACATACAAAACATTCTTTTCATAAAGTTAATCATAATAACATACAAAACATTCTTTTCATAAAGTTAATCATAGTAACATACAAAACATTCTTTTCATAAAGTTAATAATAATAACATACACAACATTATTTTCATAAGATAAATTTAACAAATTTAGCTTTTAGTACAAACCATAAAAAATCTTAAAAGAGATAATGTAAGGAAACCAAGATTAAGATGTGAAATATTTTCTTTTGCAAGTTTACATAAATTTGTTTTATATACTTTACCATGACAAAATTTTCACCAAAAATGGTGAATATCTACATTAAAATTAGTAAACTAAGTCATTTTATAGTTCCACATTTTGAAAAAACTTAATCTAGCTAAAATTTCTAAATTCTAGATCGACAAAAAACTTCCAAATTTAATGAAATATGTGTTGATTGTTTATTTTCCGCAATTAATGATCAATGGTAGTAGAGATTATGTATTATGCATGAAGAAAAAATAGTGTGTGATCTGGATAATCTCGGTGAATAATTTAACATTTATTCAAATTTCTACATGGTATCAGAGGGATATTGATCATTGGATCAATTACAGAACATTGAAGCAGTTGAGTTTTGAGCTGGTGGAATTCGAATTTGCAGCAGTGTTTTCTTGATGTCGCAGCTGAAATGTCTTTCAAAAGATTGCGATTGGAGTATGCCCTTGAGGGCAGCTCAAATTATATTGCATGGAAAGACAGGATGGAGGCAGTGTTAGATGACAATGGGTTGAAGGAGTTCATAGAAGCTGAAGTTCCAAAGCCTACTTCTAGTGATGAAGCTGTTCTGGAGGCATGGCAAAAGAAGACAGCAAAATGTCGAAGGATTCTGTTGGAGGGCATGAAGGATCACATTATATCCAACCTGCATGGTAAGGCTTCTCCATTCTTGATGTGGAAAGCCTTGACAGATTTATTCCAAAGCAAGAGCAACTAGAGGAAGTTGGCGCTCAAGGATAAATTCAGGAACATAAATATGGAGAAAGGCGACAGTATGCCCAAGTACCTCACGAAGTTCATCCAATGCAGGGATGAGCTGGGAAGTGTGGGGGTGACTGTTGATGATGAGGACTTGGTGAGCTTGGCTCTCCTTGGGCTTCCGAAGAGTTGGCATTCCTATCAGGACTCTGTCAATGGTCGGGAGAAATTTCCAGTATGGGAGTGAATTTGGTCGGATCTTGTGCAAGAGGAGATAAGGCGAAGTACCAGGGAGAGATCTTCATCAAAGGCATCTGATGAAGAGAATTGCAGTTTGGTTGCCAAAGAAAAGAAGGGGAAGAACAAGAAAGCTTCTCATTTCGGTGCGAAAGGCAAGAAGCAGGACATGTCCAAGGTGAAGTGCTTTCACTATCACCAACACGGACATTATGCCACAAATTTTCCGCAGAAGAAGAAAAATAAGCAGGCTGCTGGATCTACAGCTGGAGAGGCCTTAGCCTTGCAGTTTGAGCTGGATTTTTCGCTAATCGCATGCTTGGTTTCAAATGTGATGGGTTCAGTGTGGTTTCTGGACAGTCGTGCGTCTTTTCACATGACAGGAGATCGAGATTTGTTTATTGATCTGGATGAGAAAGATCTTGGAGTGCACATCGAGATGGGCGATGATGGTAGATATAGTGCGACCGGTATTGGTACCATTTCCTTTGAGAGGGAGTCTAGTAAAGCCTTCGTATTGAAGGAAGTGATGCATGTTCCAGGATTGAAGAAGAATCTTATCTTTGTGGCGATGTTAGAAGACAAGGGATATGATGTTGTCTTTAGTGAGGGAAAGGCTTTCTTCCGCAGTAAGGCAACTGGTGAGACCCAGAGGATAGGGGTTCGAGTTAAGAACCTTTATCAATTGCAGGTAGATGTTTGTGCAACAATGGCAGGCAAGGCAGAAGGAGTGGTGAGCCGGGATGATGGCGAGTTGTGGCACCGGAGATTGGGGCACCTTCACCATGGAGCTTTGAAGATACTGCAGTAGATTTCTACTGGGCTTCCTAAGGGTACTCTTGCGCAGTCAGAGCAGTGCAAGGGATGTACCTTGGGAAAATTTGTGAAAGCCACCTTTCACGAGAAGGATAGTCGTGCCACAACGATCCTTGAGAGAGTTCACACAGACGTGTGTGGTCCTTTATTAGTAGCTTCGATAGCAAAGCACAAGTACTATGTGATCTTTGTTGATGATTTTTCTCGGAAGTGCTGGATCTTCTTCATGCAAAAGAAGAGCGAGACATACTCTAAGTTCTGTGAGTTCAAGGCACTGGTTGAGAAAGAATCGGGGAAGCAGGTGAAGGCTCTTAGGAGCGACAATGGTGGTGAATTCATCTCTGGTGAGTTCAAGGACTTTTGTAGCGCAGAAGGAATTCGAAGAGAGCTCATAGCACCTCATAACCCACAACAGAGCGGGGTTGCTGAGCAGAAGAACAGAACGATCGTGGGTGCTGCACGGGTGATGTTGCATGATCAGGGCATACCCATACACTTGTGGGCGGAGGCATGCAATACTGTAGTATATGTGCAGAACCGTTGTCCTCACAAGATACTTGGCATAAGTACACCCGAGGAGGTGTTTTCTAGTAAGAGGCTTGATATTTCCCATTTTAGGATTTTTGGTTCACCTGTTTACATTCATGTGACTGAGGATGCCAAGAAGAAGCTAGAGCCCACCGCAGAGGTTGGGATATTTGTGGGGTACACTGATACGCCCCACAACTATCGTGTGTATTTTCCAGACAGTCGCAAGACTGTTGTGCGACGGGATATCAAATTTCAGGAGGAGAAAGCCATGAAGTGTTCGCTTGAGAGGGAGCCACACTTGCATGTAGAGGAGGAGCTATTAGTTCTTAAGGATGAGCTTCAGGATGTGGATCAGCCACAAGAGGAAGTTCATGGAGTGGAAGAGACTGTTATCACTCAGGTTTTCCTTGAAGTTTTGGAAAAGGAAAGTATACCCGAGGTAACCACAAACCAATCTTTAGATGCAGAATCTAGCCAATCTGCATCCAGAGAGGGCTCTCTCTTTATAATTTATCTTTGTTCTTAGAAAGTTTTAGGCTAGTTATAAATCCAAGAGTTTGTTTGAAAATGGTGGAATTCGCCAACTAAGGGCAAGGTTGAATATTTTCAGGCCATTTGGCTATGGAGTCAAAGGGATGGCTTTACTGGATTAATATTCTAGACACAATATGGTTTTGCAGGGCAAGAGAGCCGAATAGAGAACAATCTTAAGAATTAAAGTGGATGGAATGGGTTTTGGAGGGATGAAAGGCAATCAAGGATATTTCAACATATTTCAAAAGAAAGAAATGGAATGATTACAAATAAAGAGCAATGAAGAATTCTCTACTACAGTAATCAAAATGTTTAAATTAGCGAAGCAAGAGCAATTAAGAGTTCATTGCTTATAACCAATTTAGAAGAAAAAATTTAGAATAATCACAACTGAAATCAGAGTACAACTAAGTAAATTCTGATTTATTCTTTTATGTCAATTATTCAAAAATGAACAAAATGATATAATAAACAGATATAAAACTTAAGACATAAGATAGAAAGACTTATTGAACTGTAGTCCAACACATGAATCCTGCAAAAAGTCCTAAGCTTCAAATTGTCATCCAGCAAGCCACAAATAAATTTCTCCAAGACACTTTTATTCCAAAAACTTCAATGTCACATAAAAGTAGTAGAATCCACCCCAAAATACTTCCAAGAGTGAAGTATTTATACAAATTCTAAGCTAAAATATCTTGAAAAAATATCAAAATTGGTTCACAAATCTCTCCAACTATTTTACATAAATAGAACTAAAGTAAATGAAACTCAAACTAATGCATCTATTTGGCACTATTTTGTATGGATAGGTGATAACAAAGAGGAGAATTCGAATTTGATCCAACTCTTAGTTGATGATAAGGCATCCAAGTCACTAACTGCTTCCTTTCTTTGTGCATTTTGCTCCAACAATTCTGCAAACTTGGGGTCCAATGATATATTTTTATTTCCCAATCCGTAATATATATGTAAACAATGAAAGAGGTTATTTTGGATAAATATGTTTTTGAAATAAACCTTTTTCAATTTCCTAAAATTCTTCTCCAGCTATGCACAATAAGGTCTTCAAAAATATGTGTAAAACAGAGTTTTGCAGAGTCTGAAAAATAGCCTGTAAAGATGTACATGTATCTCACATTAGGAAATCACTGTGCAAAAAGTGAGATAGGTTTTTGTAGATGGGTCTCTTAGAAACAAAAATCTCCTTCAGTTTTTTATTATGTATTTATGATTGGCCATAATATTCTTTGCACAATAATGACTTAACTGCAATTTTCTACAACAAGTGCTTTCCAACATTGTTTAATATTTCCAAAACCATAATAGATGTTAGAAAAGTGAGAGACTTTTTTGTAGATGGTCCTCTTAAGAACATAAACCTCCTTCAGTTTTTCAAAATTCATCTTGGATTGATCACAATAATTTCTGCAAAACAATGACTAAAGCATGAAATTTCTTCAAAAATGTTCCTTCTTGTTGTATTTTTTATCTTTTCACTTTTTTGTTCTTTTGACTGTTTTACTTTCACTTTAAACAAACTCCAATGTTGGTGAAAGTATTTCCATTTCTTTTTACCATTTTACTGCCTCTGTAATTATTTTTACTGTTTACGTTTGACTGCTCTGTAACTTCATTTTAACTTTCACTCTGATTTTTACCTGATACACTTTAACCACTGATACTCTTTAACTGTTATGCTCTTTAACCTCTGTTTATCCTTTGCTTGTCTTTCAACTGTATGTTTTATCTTCCATCTATATTTGAATACATTTGATAACACTCTTGGAGCAAACAAGTCTTATGACTAGTATTAAGACTATTTATCCAAGGATGTGGTCTTCTGATCACCTGTAAAACAAAACAAATTGTTAAGAAAGCATTGGTTTGCAGGGAAGGTAAAAAAGGTTTCATTTGATTTTGAGAGGTCTGTGGAGTGAATCTAGAATGATTTTTGAGAGGTAAACCATGCTCAAATTGGTTAACAAAGGTTTCAGGTGGGGCAGCTGGGCTACAAAGGGTTTTGATGGGAGAAACAGGTATAACTGCTAGTTTGGGAATTTAATTACAGTTCTTAGGATCAGTGAGCAAACTAACAATCAAATTCAACTCTGTTTCAGCAAAAAAACAAGGAAAGCCGAGTTTCTTACAGAGTTCAGTAGGTAATTGGAGTAAATACCTGTTGTAAAGGAATAAACTGTGTATAACAGGTACAAGTTGGCTGCGGATGGTCGCTGGGAAATTGGACTGGCAAAGGTCTTCAGCAGAAATGGAAGTTTGACAGTTGATTTTGAAATTCTCTGCGTGGAGGACAAAGTCACTTTCAACAAACAAAATGATAAAAAATACGCGGAATTTCGTTTTATTTGCGAAGTCAACAGGATTTTTTATTATTTTCGAAGATGACGTCATCAATGTATGGGAGGACACGTCACCGGGGTCGGGCAGTAAGCGGTAAATTCCGCACCGCTTTTTGGAGTAGGTGGTTTTCCGCGGGGAGGCAGCGATTCCACTGGTTGAATGACACGTAGCCATCACACTGTTTGAAAACCACCGTGATCCCGTGAGTTAACATTCGAACGATGGATGTGCAGCGGAATGGATATGCATCGTGGATTTTCGATGGGACGATCCAACGGACGACGAGACAAGGAGATGGCGGGGGAATTAACGCGCGGGCCCAAAAGAATTAATGTTTAATTAATTATTTCGGGCAACGTCTGATTGGATGGGAACGTTGGTTATTAATTAATCCAAATGATTAATTAATCCCTTGGTTTAATGAAATCGGGGTTGCGGCGGGACTTTGATTTTTCACTCAAGTTAGGGTTGGGGAATGGAATATATAGTGGGATTTTTAACTTAAGGCGTCGGGTATGGGGAGAAATGGGATTATTTCCGAAGTTTAGTTTTAATTAAACTTTGGATTTATTTTTATTTAAACATATAAAATATATGTTTCAAATCTTCCATATACATTTTTTATTATATGATAAATTAACCAATATAATTAACTTATCATAGGGGCGGGAATATTACATAATGATATATTTTAACCAAAGGGCACATAATGTGGGTCTTTTATGAATAATTGGGAAATAATATTTTGGTTAAAATTTTATAATAAAATGGGTTTTTGGGATATTTATGTAGGAGGAGTTATATACTATAGGATAAGGTATTTTCACTAAGGATTTAAATAAATAAAATCAGAGGTTTTTATGAATAGGGAACAAAGAAAACTCAAAATACTTTACAAATCTAAGAAAGTGAAGATTTTTGAAGCAAATTGCATTGTATCAACTTCAACACTTGGATTTATAATAGTAAGTAATTTTGAGGGATTATTATGGATTTTTGCATGATTTTCCTAAGTAAAATGGGATTTTACTTAGGAAAATATTACCAGTGAATGAGTATAATGATGAACAGTCTTAAGTACTAAGGTCTTTTCAATCATTAGGCCGAGGGTCCGGTCTCTCCAAAAGTCAAGGAAATGCCTTGAGCCCCTTTAATCTTCAAATTCCTTAGTACTTTGGGGAAATCAGTAAAACTTTTAGGGAGGAAGTGAGATGGAAAGTTAATGATTCTGAATTTGCTTTGTTCTGAAATTCTGCCAATGTAGTGTTCTGTCTTTGCACTTGGTGATGAAAGAAAATGATTAAACACATTTATCACAATTATTCATCACATGAAACTTTGCAACACCATCTACCTACCCTATCTACCTTACTCTACCATTTTCTTTTCTTTATTAGGGTGCATTTGGACTAGCAAACCCTTATCACACTTTTTCCTTTTACATGGAAAACCTATCTAATTCTACACTTATTACATCCAAGGGCTCAGATTAAATTGTTGAGCACCTTTTATTAACTCTACCTATCTACTTATCTGCCAAGATTAAACTGTTTGGTTAGATATTTATTCTCTATTCTACAACATGAAATTGAAAAATGAATGAGCCAAGTTTAAATAGTTTGACTTTTCATCAATTGTGGCAAAATTTTGACAAGCTGCACACAATTACTTATTACAGAAACTGAAATAGTAGTGGCATTTGGATTTGCACACTTTCCTTGGCCTTTTTTTACTTGGGGTTCATTTCTTTCACTTTTTTTGACCATTTTATTTTCCTTACCCTTTGATTTTCATTTAGGGTATACCCTCTTTACATTTTTTAAATTTTTTGATTTTTTGAGAATATGGAAAACCTTTGCAACAAGAAAAAGGTATGAACATATTGCATAGTTCATCAGGTCAATCATGAAATATGACACCTATTGGTATAGGAGTCTAACATTGGCTCCACTTGGGGATGGTTTTTCATGGTGAAAAGTCAAGAACAACAGGTCAGATGCCTCAAAATGCCTTTAACTGAACCATGCAATCTTCTTCTTCTTGTAGCTTTATTCTACATATGACAGCAAAACTTCTGAAGCTTAGGGCCTTCTCTTCGGGCTTCAAATCCAGTAGATTACTATCCACTCAAACTTAAAACTTTGTTTCCCAGTCGGAAATCTTCTGCCTTGTTCCAATCCCAAACATGCATTTGTTGTGGTTGAAAATATTGTATTGAATATAGTCCTTTTTCTGCAACCTGAAATCTGATCTGAAACTAAAACAACACACAAAAAATTTCAAACCAACTTAAAGAAAAACTAGCTTAAAATTGAAAACTAAAAAAAAATGCTCAAAATTCTGAGCTTATTAGCACTCATTTACCTATTCTAATCTACTAAAAATCTTATTGAATCAGATAATACAAAAATGCCAATGAAGACAATCAAGTAGTTGTAGAAATGAATGGATAACTTGATTGCTTGTGATCAAAATTGGAAGTATATTATGATCATGTGTTTTTATAATCAATGATGAGATGTGAAATGGGAATTGTTGATACATTTGATCCTCATAGATAAAACATGTTTGCAGATTTGAAGTAAAAATATTCTCCATATAATTTTCTATAGGATCATTAAAAGCATAATGTATGATTTGTGTTTCTAGGCCTTCAATGACTTGTTGCTCAGTTGTATTATGAATATTAATCCTTGAAACTATTTTCTCAATATTGTATTTGAAAGAATAATCATCTTCAATATGCAAGTCAAAAGATAGTACAATTTCCTCTTTCTTAGGAGAAGAAATATTTTCAAAGAATTCTTTGGGATTTCGGAAATTGTATGACTGAATTTGAGAATGCAAAAGTTTAATTTCATTTTCATAATTTTCAGAAATTATCTCAAGAACACATATTTTCAGTTTAGGAGAATATTTTCTTGATTTCAAAAGAAGAAAGAAAGCTCTTAGAAAATCCTCATCAAGCTGAAGATCTAATATCTCATCCCTCAAAATAGCTAGTGATTGTTCTGTGAAATTATCTTGAACTGGGAAATCAAACTGATCATATTTAGGCAAATCCTCATCATAAGGAATGTCATCAGTTATAAACAATGGATCAACAAAATTTTCTTCCAACAATCCTAATATACCTTGATTAGATTGGTTGCATTCTGTTTGAAAATCATTGTTTTGTTCAATAGGTGTGATATCAAGCAATGTGCCTTTTTGGGAAGGTAGAATAACATGAGCATCAACTTGTTCTTCTGTCCCTTCATGGATAAAAACTTTTGTACATTCATCAACATTAGAAGAAGTGGAAACAATTTCTTCATTATGTAAATATTTTGAGGATGGTTGCATGTTTAGAAACAAATTGATTTCTTCTTCAGTGAGGGGGGGTGGGAATCTCTGAGTTCTTAGATTGAAATGACAATTGTTTTTTCCCTTATCTAAAAGTTGATCATGAGGTTGATTATTTTCTTTAACTCCATTCAAAACATTAAATGAAACATCATTTGTTAATACAGAGGGGTTTTGTGGATCTTGATTTATCTCCTGATTAATTTCATCTTTGTTTAACTTCTCTTGATTATTATGACATTTAACTTGAGAGTGAAAGTTTTGGACTTCTTCTAATAAATCTTCAGGAAACCAATTTCCAAAATCTTCATCAATATTTTTAAGGTAATGTATAAGATCTTCAGCTTGATCACAACAATTTTCAGCTAATGATAAAGATGGAAAATCTTCTTTGTAATGCTCATAAAATACCTTATGAAAATCTTTTAGAGAAAATATACTAGCAAGTTTGAGAGCTTCATACCATTCTCTTGCTTTTCCTTCTAAGGTTCCCATGAATATCTTCATGAGGCAATCCTCATGCCAATCACCCTTCAATCTTGATAAGTGTATATGAAATTTAATGAGATGTAGTAAAGGATCATCAATATTCTCATCTTGAAACATAGGCAGATTTTCACCCCAATTTACCTTCGGTAGTTTGTGTGGAAATCCAGGTATGTGATCTCTGCTCATGGGAGCATATCTTCGTTTTATTCTTGGATCATCTTGAAAATCAGCCATAATGAAAGGCCACAATATCTGTAAAACCAAGTTAGATCCTTATATAAAACATAATACATATTGAAAACTGTTCTTAACGTGAAAGAGCATAATGTCTTGGATTAAGATCCAAGTTGAAAGCCTGATCTTTCCATATTGTTCTTCCAGGTTCATTCCTCCAGTGGAGTCTTGATTGTGAAATTGATTTGGAGTCGCCAGGTGGATGATTTTAACCTTTGTGTGTCTGATCCCTGTCCACCATCATAGATCAGATCTAAACCTGTAAAACAATTATGAAGAAAAAAGTTAGTCTTCCCCAGTCAGTTTTATAGGTAATTCTCTTTTTTGGTTTTTGTTTTAAATGAAATGAAAAATACAACTTCGACAAATTCCTCAAGAAATTAAAGATTTTTGATTAAAATTTTCTCAAAGATTTATTTAACCAAAGATTCTGACAAAAATTTTGAAACCGAAGTTCAATTTATAAACTAAATCGGAGATAGACTAAAACAACTTTTATTTACTATGCAATTGCAGAGAAAAAGCAGTTCAAAGGCTTCCTGGTTGATCTTCAGACTCCGTCTGTAGTTTAAAAATTAAACAGTAGTAACAATGAAATATTCAGATCCCCAGCGGAGTCGCCACTATGTTATCACTCAGGTTTTCCTTGAAGTTGTGGAAAAGGAAAGTATACCCGAGGTAACCACAAACCAACCTTCAGATGCAGAATCTAGCCAATTTGCATCCAGAGAGGGCTCTCTCTTTATAATTTATCTTTGTTCTTAGAAGGTTTTAGGCTAGTTATAGATCCAAGAGTTTGTTTGAAAATGGTGGAATTTACCAACTAAGGGCAAGGTTGAAGATTTTCAGTCCATTGGGCTATGGAGTCAAAGGATGGCTTTACTGGATTTCTATTCTACACACAAGATGGCTTTGCAGGGCAAGATAGCCAAACAGAGAACAATCCTTAAAATTTAAAGTGGATGGAATGGGTTTGAAGGGATGAAAGGCAGTTAAGAATATTTCACTATGTTCAAAAGAAAGAAATGAACTGATCACAAATAAAGAGCAGTGAAGAATTATTTACTATAGTAACCAAAATGTTTAAATTAGCAAAGCAAGAGCAATTAAGAATTCGTTGCTTATAACCAATTTAGAAGAAAACATTAAGAATAATTACAATTGAAATCAGAGTATAATTAAGTAAATTCTGATTTATTCTTTTATGTCAATTATTTAGAAATGGACACAATGATATTATAAACAGATATAGAACTTAAGACATAGGATAGAAAGACTTATTGAACTGCAATCTGACACATGAATCCTGCAAAAAGTCCTGAGCTTCAAATTGTCATCCAGCAAGCCACAAATATATTTCTCCAAAACACTTTTATTCCAAAAACATCAATGTCACAGCGAAGTAGTAGAATCCACCCCAAAATACTTCCAAGAGTGAAGTATTTATACAAATTCTAAACTAAAATATCTTGAAAAAAATATCAAAATTGGTTCACAAATCTCTCCAACTATTTTACATAAATAGAACTTAATTAAAGGACACTCAAACTAATGCATCTATTTGGCACTATTTTGTATGGATAGGTGATGACAAAGAGGAGAATTCGAATTTGATCCAACTCTTAGTTGATGATAAGGCATCCAAGTCACTAACTGCTTCCTTTCTTTGTGCATTCTGCTCCAACAATTCTGCAAACTTGGGGTCCAATGATATCTTTTTATTTCCAAATCCGTAATAGATATGTAAAGAGTGAAAGAGGTTATTGTGGATAAATATGCTTTTGAAATAAACCTCTTTCAGTTTCCTAAAATTCCTCTCCAGCTGTGCACAATAAGGTCTGCAAAAATATGTGTAAAACAGAGTTTTACAGAGTCTGAAAAATAGCCTGTAAAGATGTACATGTATCTCACATTAGGAAATCACTGTGAAAAAAGTGAGATAGGTTTTTGTAGATGGGTCTCTTAGGAACAAAAACCTCCTTCAATTTTTTATTATGTATTTCTGATTGGCCATAATATTCTCTACACAATGATGACTTAACTGCAATTTTCTGCAACAAGTGCTTTCCAACATTGTTTAATATTTCCAAAACCATAATAGATGTTAGAAAAGTGAGAGAGGTTTTTTTAGATGGTCCTCTTAAGAATAAAACTCCTTCAGTTTTTCAAAATTAATCTTGGATTGATCACAATAATTTCTGCAAAACAATGACTAAAGCATGAAATTTCTTCAAAAATGTTCCTTCCTGTTGTATTTTTCATCTTTTCACATTTTTGTTCTTTTGACTGTTTTACTTTCACTTTAAACAAACTCCAATGTTGGTGAAAGTATTTCCATTTCTTTTTACCATTTTACTGCCTCTGTAATTAATTTTACTGTTTACCTTTGACTGCTCTATAACTTCATTTTAACTTTCACTCTGATTTTTACCTGATACACTTTAACCACTTATACTGTTTAACTGTTATGCTCTTTAACCTCTGTTTATCCTTTGCTTGTCTTTCAACTGTATGTTTTATCTTCCATCTATGTTTGAATACATTTGATAACACTCTTGGAGCAAACAAGTCTATGACTAGTATTAAGACTATTTATCCAAGGATGTGGTCTTCTGATCACCTGTAAAACAAAACAAATTGTTAAGAAAGCATTGGTTTGCAGGGAAGGTCAAAAGGGTTTCATTTGATTTTGAGAGGTCTGTGGAGTGAATCTAGAATGATTTTTGAGAGGTAAACCATGCTCAAATTGGTTAACAAAGGTTTCAGGTGGGGCAGCTAGGCTACAAAGGGTTTTGATGGGAGAAACAGGTATAACTGCTAGTTTGAGAATTTAATTATAGTTCTTAGGATTAGTGAGCAGACTAATAATCAAATTCAACTCTGTTTCAGCAAAAAAACAAGGAAAGTCGAGTTTCTTACAGAGTTCAGTAGGTAATTGGAGTAAATACTTGTTGTTAAGGAATAAACTGTGTATAACAGGTACAAGTTGGCTGCGGATGGTCGCTGGGAAATTGGACTGGCAAAGGTCTTCAGCAGAAATGGAAGTTTGACAGTTGATTTTGAAATTCTCTGCGTGGAGGACAAAGTCACTTTCAACAGACAAAATGATAAAAAATACGCGGAATTTTGTTTTATTTGCAAAGTCAACGAGATTTTTTATTATTTTCGAAGATGACCTCATCAATGTACAGGAGGACATGTCACCGGGGTCGGGCGGTAAGCGGTAAATTCCGCACCGCTTTTTGGAGCAGGTGGTTTTCCACAGGGAGGCAGTGATTCCACTGGTTGAATGACACGTAGCCATCACACTGTTTGAAAACCACCATGATCCCGCGAGTTAACATTCGAACGATGGATGTGCAGCGGAATTGATATGCATCGTGGATTTTCGATGGGACGATCCAATGGACGACGAGACAAGGAGATGGCGGGGGAATTAACGCGCGGGCCCAAAAGAATTAACGTTTAATTAATTATTTTGGGCGGCGTCTGATTGGCTGGGAATGTTGGTTATTACTTAATCCAAATGATTAATTAATCCCTTGGTTTAATGAAATCGGGGTTGCGGCGGGACTTTGATTTTTCACTCAAGTTAGTGTTGGAGAATGGAATATATAGCGGGATTTTTAACTTGAGTTAAGGCGTCGGGTATGGGGAGAAATGAGATTATTTCCGAAGTTTAGTTTTAATTAAACTTTGGATTTATTTTTATTTAAACATATAAAATATATGTTTCAAATTTTCCATATACATTTTTTATTATATGATAAATTAACCAATATAATTAACTTATCATAGGGGCGGGAATATTACATAATGATATATTTTAACCAAAGGGCACATAATGTGGATCTTTTATGAATAATTGGGAAATAATATTTTAGTTAAAATTTTATAATAAAATGGGTTTTTGGGATATTTATGTAGGAAGAGCTATATACTATAGGATAAGGCGTTTTCACTAGGGATTTAAATAAATAAAATCAGAGGTTAATATGACTAGGGAACAAAGAAAACTCAAAATACTTTAGAAATCTAAGAAAGTGAAGATTCTTGAAGAAAATTGCATTATATCAACTTCAACACTTGGATTTATAATAGTAAGTAATTTTGAGGGATTATTATGGATTTTTGCATGATTTTCCTAAGTAAAATGGGATTTTACTTAGGAAAATATTACCAGTGAATGAGTATAATGATGAACAATATTAAGTATTAAGGTCTTTTCAATCATTAGGCCGAGGGTCCGGTCCCTCCAAAAGTCAAGGAAATGCCTTGAGCCCCTTTAATCTTCAAATTCCTTAGTACTTTGGGGAAATCAGTAAAACTTTTAGGGAGGAAGTGAGATGGGAAGTTAATGATTCTGAATTTGCTTTGTTCTGAAATTCTGCTAATGTAATGTTCTGTCTTTGCACTTGGTGATGAAAGAAAAGGATTAAACACATTTAGCACCATTATTCATCACATGAAACTTTGCAACACCATCTACCTACCCTATCTACCTTACTCTACCATTTTATTTTCTTTATTAGGGTGCATTTGGACTAGCAAAACCTTATCACACTTTTTCTTTTTACATGGAAAACCTATCTAATTATACACTTATTACATCCAAGGGCTCAGATTAAATTGTTGAGAACCTTTTATTAACTCTACCTATCTACTTATCTGCCAAGATTAAACTGTTTGGTCAGATATTTATTCTCTATTCTACAACATGAAATTGAAAAATGAATGAGCCAAGTTTAAACAGTTTGATTCTTCATCAATTGTGGCAAAATTTTGACAAGCTGCACACAATTACTTATTACAGAAACTGTAATAGTAGTAGCATTTGGATTTGCACACTTTCCTTGGCCTTTTTTTACTTGGGGTTCATTTCTTTCACTTTTTTTGACCATTTTATTTTCCTTACCCTTTGATTTTCTTTTAGGGTATACCCTCTTTACATTTTTTAAATTTTTTGATTTTTTGAGAATATGGAAAACCTTTGCAACAAGAAAAAGGTATGAACATATTGCATAGTTCATCAGGTCAATCATGAAATATGACACCTATTGGTATAGGAGTCTACAATATGAGTGACTGGCTCAAGATGCAGATAAGGTTGTAGGACCACCTACAACACCGCGCAGACAGAGACAGTCACCTGATCGATATACTGGATACATGGCTCTTATGAGCAAGTGTATCGTGACAGAGCCATCCTCTTTCGAGGAAGCTATGGAGGACCCCGCATGGGTAGATGCCATGGTGGAAGAGTATGATTCGATTGTCAGAAACAGTGCATGGGAGATTGTCCCGAGGCTGGAAGGGAAATCAGTGGTGGGTTCGAGATGGATCTACCAAGTGAAGTAGGCAGCTGACAGGAGTGTGGAGAAGTACAAGGAAATATTTTTTGCCTGAGGCTTTTCACAGATTGAGGGGATCGATTATGAGGATACCTTTGCACCTATCACAAGGTATTCTTCCATACAGATGATTATTGCTCTCTCAGCGCAAATGGAGTGGCACATTCATCAGATGGATGTGAATACTGCGTTCCTCAACGGAGTCATTGAGGAGGAGGTGTACATAGAGCAGCTTGAAGGTTTCGAGATCTTCAGCAGCAAGTCACATGTGTGCAAGCTCAAGAGAACTTTGTATGGGTTGAAACAAGCACCTCGTGCTTGGTACACACGGATAGACAATTATTTCACCGGACTTGGATTCTCCAAGAGTGTGGCAGATCCAAACCTATACCAGATTGTGGTGGAGGGTAAGTTGCTAATAATTGAACTTTATGTAGATGATTTGATTTTGACAGGTGATGAGGTATTGATACTCTCATGCAAGGATGATCTTGCAAAAGAGTTTGAGATGAAGGACTTGGGCCTCCTTCATTATTTCCTGGGATTGGAAATTTGGCAGCGTAGTGATGGACTATTTGTTTCTCAGGGTAAGTATGCCCGGGAGATACTGGAGAAGTTCAACATGCATGGCTGCAAGCCTGTTGATACTCCTCTTGTTGGTGGATGGAGGAAGGAGGATGCTACTTCAGCGGAGGTAGTGGATGCCACTGTTTATCGACAGTTGGTGGGGTCGCTTATGTATCTAGTCAATACATGACCCGATATATGCTATGCAGTTAACCAGCTTTCACAAGTTATGGTTAAGCCTACCAAGCTCTTCTGGAAGGCGAGCAAGCATGTATTGCGTTATCTCAGAGGCACATCGGGATATGGATTGTGGTACAGACAGTCGGATGAGGTGAGGCTATGTAGCTTCACGGAGGCAGATTGGGCAGGGAGCCCAACGGACAGAAAGAGCACATCTAGAGGGATTTTCAGTATTTGGTCGACAGCAGTTTCTTGGTACAGCAGGAAGCAGAGATCCATGGCACTCAGTTCAGCGGAGGCCGAGTATATGGTAGCGATTTTGGCTGCATGCAAGGCTATATGGATGAGGAAGTTCATGGTCGGGTTGTTCGGTTCACACTTAGAGCCTACTGTGATTTATTGTGATAATCAGAGTTGCATCAAACTCTTGGTTAATCCAGTATTTCATGATAGATCTAAACACGTTGACATCCAGTATCATCATATCAGAGATTTTGTGCAGCGGAGAATCATGTTACTTTCATACATTCCCACGGAGGATTAGGATGCTGATATCTTGACGAAGGCGCTCACCAGGAGAAAATTCGAATACCACAGGGGCAGGATAGGGGTTGCAGATAATCCTTATCTTGTTGAGAGGGAGTGTTGAGATTGCAACAAGATGAGGAGCTTAGTGAAAAGAAGTCGCCTTCACTAAGTGGGCCCGCAGGCTATTTTTGGCACAATGTCTATTTTTAGACTATGTCTATTTTTAGACATATGGATCATGTTCTATGAGTTGTAGAATGCTATTTGTGGATGGTTGGTCAAGTCGGGAAAAATAGATGGACTTCTATTTTTAGACATACTAGGCAAAATCTATTTTTAGATTTCCAGTCTAAAAATAGATATGTTGAATATTATTAGCTCTTAATAATATTTGGACTCTAAACATTATCTTATCCTCTTGGAGTACTTCAGTTCGAGTCACAGATGTGGCACATGTAGCTGACATAAGGAATTACGCTATTCCTAGGGTCTAAGTGGAGCTATTGCATGATGACTTCAGTTAGAACTCATGTGACAGAGTTTGGTGGAGTTGATTGAGGAGTTGATGGAGTTGTGTTCAGTTTAACTCAGTTAAACATAGTTGAGCTAGTTGTATCTAGTCTAACTGATTGATACACTAGTGAAAGTGGTGTGAATTAATTATTAATTAATTCACTAATTAATCAACTAAGGAACACATCAGTTAACTCAAGTGCATGGACAGTTTCAGTGGAGATCAGTGATGGAGGTAGGTGAAAGAGCAGGTTGACTATCAGTTGTGACTATACCGGTGCATGAGTTAGCACCACACATTGATGGAGATGCCAATGAGGATTCCGTAGTACATACCAAGTGGATTCGAACTTGGGTAAGCAGATTCTCAAGGTTGGATTGCGCAGTACAGGCAGGCTAACAGGTGGAGCAGATTGGAGCATGTGTTTTGTATGATCTGAGCTTGTGTAGTGTGTAGCATGTGAGATAGTGCTGAGAGCTTGTGAGGAGCTTTTTGCTATGAATGTTACATGAACTCTATCATTATAATATACAGATAGTTGGGGGTTTTCAGCTTTAAGCTTTCCCATAAATACTGTGTTTATATGTGTGAATCTTTGATGTTTGCATGCGATTGTTTATTTTCCGCAATTAATGATCAATGGTAGTAGAGATTATGTATTATGCATGAAGAAAAAATAGTGTGTGATTAGGATAATCTCGGTGAATAATGTAACAATTATTCAAATTTCTACACTTGCCACTCAATTAGCTCAGTCAATTTGAGTTAGAGGAATTAGATTTCAATTATGCATGTGTGATTGCTAAATTTTAGTAATCCAATTTAGTTATTTTCAATTGTATTCAGTTAACTGACCTCTAAGTATTGGTAGAGTAAATTGAAGGTTAGTTGTGTAGTGGGACAATATTCTAACTCAGATATTTGTCAGTTAACTGATCAATCATCCCAAAATAGCTAGTGCATGTAAGGAATTTTAATTCCTCAATTTAAGTGGAGATGAAAAGGTAGTGTAACATGAGTTGTATACTAGTTTGAGTGTATAGGTGTTGCATGAGGTCAGATGATCAATCCCTGGGAATTGCACAAAAAAAATGGAGGAAATTTCTAAAGAATAGGGGCTAATTACCTCAAGATTCCACAATAAAATAGGAGGCTTGGTGAGAAAATATTTGGCCAAGTGTTGGCCATAGTTTCTTATTGAGCAGAGAGAAAAATTATTCTTTTGCAGGTTGAGCTCAGAGTTGGAGCTAGAAATTGTAATAGTTTCTATATTCAACTAACTAATGCAAAGAGGCTTGAGGGGTTTTTACCTATTGGGTTCCCCTAGAAATCACTCTGTATTTGTGGTTTTCTTATTGCATGTCTGTGCATGTTTTTTTAAACTGTGATTTACATTCAGCATATTAATAGAGTATAATTATGCCTCTTGATTTTAGCTTAATTTCTTAAGCAGTTGCAAATTCTGTAAAATTTCTACATGGTATCATAGTCCTAAAATCACATTAGAACTAGTATTTCAAATTTCTCTCTCAGGATTTTCGATTTTTTGGCTTCAATGCAACAATTTTTCTTCAGGATCAAGAGAATGTATTTCAACAGACTGAGGTTGGAGTATGCCTTGGAGGGTATCTCAAATTTCATAGCATGGCTGGATCGAATGGAAGCAGTGCTCGATGAAAACGGTGTGTTAGAATATGTTAAAACTAATATTGCAAAAGCCCAGCAGTCGAATGCACAACAATTAACCCAATGGAAGAAGGATGTTGCAAAGGCCAAGAGAGTTCTTTTGGAATGTGTGAGAGACCATGTGGTCTCCAATCTCCATGGAGAGGAGACACCATGTGCTATGTGGAAGACATTGACTGAGCTATTAAAAAATAATAGTGACCATCAAAAATTTACCTTGAAGGACAAAATTTGAAACATAAGAATGCAGAAGAATTTTACTATTCCAGATATTCACAAGTTTGTGATGAGCTTGGAGGGGTTGGGGTGAATGTTGCAGAAGATGACCTAGTAAGCCTAGCTCTTCTAGGCCTTCACAAATACTGGCACAACTACCAAAAATCTATGAATGGAAGAGAAAAATTACCGAATTGGGAAAGGTTGTGGTACGATTTGGTTCAAGAAGAGTTCAAGAGAAATAATAGAGATGGAACGTCATCTAAATCTCAGGATGAAGAGAATTTTGCATTGTTTGGAAAGGGGAAGATGGGAAAAGGGAAGAATACCCAGGGAAAATCTCAATCCAGCCAAAATAATGGTAAGAAGAAATACTTGAACAAGATAAAATTCTTCCACTACCATGAATTTGGGCACTATGAAACACAGTGTCCACACAAGAAGTCTAACAAGAAGCCTTCAGGAGGATCAGGAGGAGAAGCATTCTCTTCACAATTCTAATTATATTTCACCCTAATAGCATGTATGGCCAACATTTTTATGGGTATTATGTGGTACCTTGATTTTGGTGCCTCGTTCCATATAAAAAGGGTGCAAGGAGTTTTTCAGTAGCCTGGAGGAGAAGGATCTCCATATTCATATCGAAATGGGGGATGATGGGAGGTACATTGCTACAGGAATTGATATTGTCACCTTTGAGAGGGAGAAAGACTCTCTTATTTTCCTCAAATATGTTATGTTTGTACCTGGGCTAAAAAATAACTTGATCTTTGTAGTATTTTTGGAGGATCGTGGCTATGATGTTATTTTCAGTAAAGGGAAATCCTTTCTGAGAGACATAACTACCAGGAAATTGAAGTGGGGTTCATGTGAAGAACCTAAACAAACTTGAGGTGGGTATTGTGCTACATTGAACAATAAGGCTGAAAAAGTGCAGATTCGAGATGTTACTGAACTTTGGCATGGGATATTGGGTCATCTACACCATGGTGCCTTAAAAATCATGCAACAAATTACCATCGGTCTCCATAAAGGCTCCCTTGACCAACATGATGTATGCAATGGTTGCACATTGGGGAACTATGTCAAATCCACATTCCATGGCCAAGATAGCAGAGCAGATGCAACCTTGGAGTGAGTCCACTCTGATGTTTGTGAACCCTTTTCTATAGCCTCCATAGCAAAAAATAAGTACTATGTTATTTTTATTGATGATTTCTCTAGAAAATGTTGGATCTTCTTCATGTGGAAGAAGGATGATTTTTTCTCAAAATTTATTGAATTCAAGGCATTGGTTGAGAAGGACACTGGTAAGAAGCTGAAAGCTCTCAGGAGCGATAATGGAGGTGAATTTTTTTCACATGTCTTCAAGGATTTTGTACCAAAGAAGGTATTCAAAGGGAACTAATAGTACCCCATAACCCACAACAGAATGGGTTAGATGAAAGGAAGAACAAAAGTATAGTGGGAGTAGTAAGGGCTATGTTGCATGATCAAGGGTTTCCTTTACATCTATGGGCATAAGAATGCAACACCACAGTCTACTTATAGAACTTGAGTCTTCATAGAATACTTGGTATGATCACAGCGGAGGAATATTTCTCTAGGAGAAATCCTGATGTCTCTCATTTCATAATTTTTGGATTTTTATTTTATTGTCATGTCTTCAAGGATTCGAGGAATAAGTTACTTGATCCTACAACAAATTTGGGATTTTTTGTAGGATACACCAAAACTCCATACAATTACCGAGTGTATTTGCCTTCATTAAGGATGATAGTTCTAAGGAGAGATTCCAAGTTCAATTAGGAGAATTCTATGAGATGCTCTCCGGAATGAGAGATGAGTATCCCACCAAAGTAGGAGATTATATATCCAAAGAAGGAGCCTCCAGATGAGATTTAGGAGGTTGTGGAGTGGCCACATGTAGTGGAGTAGACATGAGGCATAGTGGAGTCACCCACTCAACCAGAATATTCCAGAGAAGGGAGAAAGAGAAACAGAGAAGATGATAGATTTTTCTAGGATGAAAGGGAGAATGCGCGAGCCCCCACGTCATAGCACAGGAGGAGGAGGTCACTTGATAGGTACATTAGGCACATGGCTCTTATGACAGAGCTCATTGAAATAAAGCTTTCTTAATTTGAGGAAGCATTTTCCCAACCTGTTTGGGTTGATGACATATTGGAAGAATATGAATCCATCATGAAGAAAAATGTATTATAGGTGGTGTCTATACCAGAAGGGAAATCAGTGGTTGGTTCAAGATGGATATACAAAGTGAATCATGAAGCTAACGGGAGCATCAAGAAGTACAAGGCCAAATTTGTGGCCAGAGGATTTTCTCAGATAGAGGGAGTGGACTATGAGAAAACCTTTGCACCAGTTGCAATATATTCCTCAACTAGATCCATTATAGCATTGGTTGTGCAGATGGGGTGGAAATTCCACCAGATGGATGTGAAGACCTCCTTTCTCAACTGTGTTGTTGAGGAGGAAACTTACATAGAGAATCTAGAAGGATTTGAGACATATGATCAAGAGTTGCATGTGTGCGGACTCAAGAGAGCATTGTATGGCCTCAAACAGGTGCCTCAAGCATGGTACACTCAGATCGATAGTTATCTCAATGGATTGGACTTCACCAAAAGTGAATAAGATGTGAACCTCTATCACATTGTGGCAGATGGTAAATTGCTTATTCGTGTTTTGTATGTTGATGATTTAATAGTGGCAGGTGATGATTAATTGATCCACTCTTGTAAAGAGGATCTTGCAAGGGAATTTGAGATGAAATACATGGGCCTAATGCATTACTTCCTTGGACTAGAAGTATGGCAAGGCGATGGTAAATTATATGTGTCTTAGGGGAACTATTCCTCTGAAATACTTCAGATATTTCACATGGAGAACTGTAAGCCCATGGACACACCTCTAGCTACAAACTGGAGGAATGAGAATGCCACTTCACGTGAAGAGGTTAATGCTACCATTTACAGGAAGCTTGTGGGGTCTTTGATGTATCTTATGAATACAATACCTGACATGTGCTATGAAGTAAATTACTTGAGTTAAGCTATGGTGTTTCCTACCAAGTTGTATTGGAAGGTAGCAAAGCATGTGTTATGGTACCTCAAAGGCACTACTGAGTATGGATTATGGTACAAGAGGATAGAGGGTGTGAATCTTGAAGGCTTCACTAATGAATATTGGGCAGGGAGTCCATTAAACAGTAAAATTACTTAATATGCTATCTTCATTGTTGGATCTTCAACTATTTACTGATACAGTAGGAAGCAGAGGTCTGTGGTGCTTAGCTCAACATAGGTTGAATACATGGTTGCAAGTCAAGAAACATGTGAGGCCATATGGATGAGGCAAATTTCTTGTGGGAATTTTCATTGAGGAGATGGATTCGAGAGTGATATATTTTGATAATCAAAGTTGCATTAAGCTCTCTAAGAATATGGTATTTCATGATAGGTCCAAGCACAATGCTATTTGGTATCATTGTTTGCAGGATTGTGTGCAAAGGAGAATTATGTTGCTACATTACATTCCAATAGAGGAGAATATGTTGACATCTTGAAAAAGGAACTGTCAATAGGTAAATTCAAATTCCATAGGTGCAGGATAGGGGTGGTGAAAAATCCCTTTATTGCTAAGAGGGAGTTTTAAAAAAAAATGTAGAAAGAAAGGCTCAATTTGACTTTAGCCTTAATAAAATTGATTAAATTGAATTCCACATCAACAGGACAATTTGGAGGCAGTTGACTAGTGTGACATGGATATTTTCAATAAGTTAGCTCAGTAAATTCTAGTTAGAGGGCTTGGAGTTTAGTTATGCATCTGTGATTTCTATATTTTAGTAATCCAGTTCAGTTGTATTCAGTTAAATGACCTCTAACTATTGATAGAGTCAATTGAAGGACAATTATGTAATGGGACAACAATCTAACTCAGAGATATGTCAGTTAATTGATCAATCAGGAAAAAATAGCTAGTGCGTGTAAGGAATTCAACTTCTTTAGCTGAAGTGGAGATGAAAAGGCAGTGTAACATGAGTTGTATACTAGTCTGAGTGTACAGCTATTGCATGAGTTCAGAATATCCATCCTTGGGAATTGCACAATCAATTTGGAGGAAATTACTAAAGAATAGGATTAATTTCCTCGAGAATTATGCAAGGAAATAAGAGGCTTATGAGAAAATATTTTTCTAAGTGTTGGTCGTAGTTTCTTATTGAGAAGAGAGAAGAATTATTATTTTTCAGTTTGAGCTCAAAGTTGGAGCTAGAAATTGTAATAGTTTCTCTATTAAACTGATTAATGCAAAAGAGGATTGAGGGGTTTTTCCCAGTTGGTTACCCCTAGAAATCATTGTGTATTTGTGTTTTTTCTTATTGCATGTCTACGCATGTTGTTCTAAACCATGATTTCCATTTTAGAGATCAATAGAGTAGAATTGTGTCTCTTGATTTTAGTTTAATTTCTTGAGCAGTTGCAATTTCTGTAAAATTTCTACAAGGTGTTGCATAGGGAAATTAATGTTAAACTATTAATGTTAATATGTGATATTTTTGTATACAATGGATTTTATCTGCAGTTCCGCACATATGAATTTGTGTTATATTGAAAGTATACAAGTTTTCTATTTATCAGAGGATAGACATCAGGATGACAAAAGATCTAGAAAATGGGGTATGTGCAGGAGAACGTAGTATTCATGAGAGAACATAATAATTAATATTATTATGTTTCATTGTTTGGATATTTTACTACGCTGAGCTTTTATATTTGGAAATTTATTCGGAAGGGACGAAATTAGGACGAGGTATTTTTGGGAGAACGGGGGATGCATAAGGAAATTAATGTTAAAATATTAATGTTAATATGTTATTATTATTCTGTTTCATTGTGTGGAGAGGGAACTGCATTACGCATTAACAATATAGTCGCTTCCTGTACAGGTAACAAGAACAATTGCATAGAGTTGTGTTTTTATAGAGCTATGAATCTTTGCGGACCAAAGGATGTGCAAATGAATATTATTATGTTTCATTGTGCAGAGCTTTGACTGTGTGGAAGATGGGGTATGTATATCGATTTCTCAAATAAATTCTTACGATAGTGGTAGAGGAAAATAGACATCGCTACAATTTAAGTTGTAGAAATATATTGAAATTAAGTTACTAAGAGAAAAACTACAGCTAAATCAACAACAATTTTCTTTGATGTAGGGTATAGGCAATGAATTAAATAAATAAATACAGATGAATTTCATGCATGGAAATTATTTTTTTTATTTTTGAATTTAGCCAAAATTCCTTGTTCTAATGCCAAAAAACTAGAAGAATAATTGACATAGTTTGTAGTTGGGTTATAGAAGCTATTCTAAACTAATTTTCTCTATTAACAAAAAAAAATTGATAGATATTTAAATTAATAAATATTCTTGATAACAGAAGCGATGTGGGCTTTATTAACTTCTGGCTTAGGCTTGGGTGGGGGGGGGGGGGGGAATCTTGGTCAATGGCCATGATATCATTATTTGTTTCATTAACGTCCTTATCAACATTGACATCCTCTGTCTAAGCCAAATTATCCTGACAAAAACTCAATATTTTGTTTACCAATTGCATCCACTCTAGTGTCAATTCTAGTATTGCCATTTTCTGATTTAAAAGGTCGAAAAGGAACTGTGCTTCATATAAAAACATTTCAGCATACTTTGAGACCAAATCGATGATAAATTCCAAATAAATGGCCATTTTAACTAAATAATTATCGAGCTCTTGCTCTGCAATTCCATAATCGCACTTCATTGACTTCAACCTTTGTCACACTTGCTAATAAATTTGGAAAATTATGATTATATTCTTTGACTCTATGTTTTCAGAGTCACTCTGAGAATGTAAATATACCATCGATCTAAATTTCCTTGATTTTAAGCCTTTGTCTTTGCCATTAATGTCGAATTTGACTTTGCACAATGTAAACGTTCATTTCCTAAAGGACATGCAGAGGATGGCGTACGTGCAATAAAACGAAGGTGCATAAGGAAATGTATGTCGTCGACGTGTAATTAATTTAACTATGAACAAATTTTGAATCAGTATTATTATGTTTACTTTTGTGAATATTTCCTTCGGAAAACATTTTATTGTGCGGAGGATGGGTAATGTGCGCGAGAATAGGGGCACAGATGGAAAAATAATTTTAAACTATTTCCCATTTAAAATTTTTACAAATTTAGCTATGTGGAATGAAGGATGTGTGAAAAACGAGATATGTGCAAGAGAATGGAGGTGCAGAGGGAACTTTACATCTTTAATTTTTCTCATCTATCAGTTCTTTTGTTGGGTTCATTATGTTGGCTAATGATTTATAGCTCTGGAAGATTCATGGGATTTTTCATTTTCGATAGATGATCATTACATTGGCTTTATCATTAGTCTTTTCATATCCAAATCGATACACTTATGTGTGGTAAGTGCGTGAAATATTTTTTAATTCAGTTAGAAAAGGATAACATACATGTGCCACCTCTAAAATTGATACCAATTCCTTCCAATGCAACGCGTTTTTGTCATATCATTGTGATACCCAATAAGTTGAAATGGTTATTTGTGTGTTGTTTTTTTTTTGTTATCAGCATGTGATTAAGGAATAGATAAAGCCACTTCATTAATTCAGAGAAATGTTAAAGGAATGGCTGCAATGATGAAGAGCCTATATTATTTACCAATGTGTTATGATCCAATCGCACCATGAGGCTTTGAAGAGAATCCCTGCAATTACCAAGAGTCCATATTCGATCATAATTTTTTGTGTTGGAAATATGGAAAAATGATGCACTGTAAATGCCCAAAAATATTTTCGGATGACAAAATGAACACTTTGATCAACTTGTTATTATTAACGGTGATACCATATGCCCATATTCTCAGCACATAACATTATAATCAACAAAATGAACAATTTGTTCAATGATCCATCATATTGATTGAATAGAATTAAGTTTTATGAAGCTGAACCTTATTTATAATGATTAATAGTATATATGTTATTTAAAAAAAATAGTGATTACTTTTTATTAAAGTCCTTATTGCAATAAATTAATGTTTCTTATTTAAAATAAAATAGTAATGTTTCTAATTTTAAAAGAAAATAGTAATGTTTGTTATTTTTTTTTTATTATACTTTTTGTATCCCCAGTAAAACCTATCCGCACATTGAAATCTATTCGCGGGAAAATTTACCTCTTGTACCGAGTGTGGTTTTCATATTCCAGCATAATCAACTTCTTCTGCACTAAATACTTTGCTAATCAATTGATAAAAAATTGTACTCTTGTTTATGGTCATCTTTGTGTAAATAGGCATATGTGTGGAACTGCAGAGGAAGTCCATTGCGCGAAGGAAGCTTTCATCATGCAAGCCTCCACACTCCACACAATCTAGATAAAAGTCTATCTAGATAACAATCTATCTAGGGACATGTCATAAAGTTTTCAGTGTGTTTCCTTGCCTAATAACATATTGACTCCGTTTATCCTTTTTTATTATGCTATATTGTGCAAATGAAAAAATAAATGTATTAGCAATATGTGTCGCTTATGCACCTCCATTCTCCTAGACATACTTCGTCTTCAACACATTCTTCATTGCAGATAATGAAAAATATTTTATCAACTCCATATTAGTTGTGAGTTAGTTTTGTGCAATTTTTCTTCTATATAGCTATATATGAACAAGTTATAAATGAAAAACAGTTTAAAAATTAACCAAAGAAATACTCTCCCTAGTGCATAAAGTAGTTGTGTCTCCATACAACTATTTAAAAATGTGTGTTGAAAAATGCAGCAAGAAACTCTCAATTTGATTTTTCCTTGATTGAATTGAGAAAAATTGAATTTCCACATCAGGGGATAACTTGGATGATGTTAACTTGAGTTGCATGGCTTGTGTCACCCATTTTACTCGGTAAATTCAAGTTTGAAGAGTTAGAGTTCAGTTTAGCATATGTGATTGCTAATTTGTAGCAATCAAGGTCAATTATCTAAGGTTGTTTTCAGTTAAACTAGTTTTGTTTGTTGGAAGAACTAGTGGAGGGTCAAGTTGTGAAAGTGAGATTCCAGTCAAATTCATTGATCATCCATTTAATTGATCAATAAACCCAAAATAGCTAGCGCATTCAAAGAATACGAGTTACCTAGTTGATATGGATATTCCAAGGAAGTATAACATCAATTGTAGACTAGTTCTAAGTGTACAGGTATTGCATTCAGTTAGATGATTAGCCTAAAGGAATTGTGCAATCCATGAGGAAAAATCCTAAAAAAATAGGGGCTAATTCCTCAACGAACAATGCAAGGAAATAGGAGCTCAAGCCAAGGTATACATTGACTAAGTCTGGGTTATAGGTGTTCAGTGAGTAGTGAGATAGGTTGAGCACTTGGAGGAGGAGATTAGTTGAGAAAAGAAATTGTAATCCATCTATATTTAATCTGATTAATGCAACAGGCATTGGGGTTTTTAGAAAATTGATTTCCCCCAATAAAAATACTTGTTGCATGTGTGTGATTTCTTATTGCATGTCTGAATTTTTTGTTCTAAATTGTGAAATAATGTCCACAGAATAGTAGGGTAGGTTTTTGTCTTGTGATTTTGGTTAAAACTTCATGAGAAGTTTCAAATCTACATCATAATTTCTACACAGTATCAGATCTAGATTCACAGTAGAGAAGACATTCGAAGTTATTTCTCAATGGCTGGAATTTGGAGATCAGTGTTGCAAGTTTTCTTCAGTACTTAGAAGATGGATTTCAATGGACTAAGCCTAGAGTATGTCTTGGAAGGCACCTCTAATTTTTTTGCATGGAAGGATCACATGGACGAGGTATTGGATGATAACAGATTGCTAGAATACATCAAGTCAGATGTTACAAAACCACAAGCATATGATGCACATATGCTTGCTCAGTAGAAGAAAGATGTAGCCAAAGTGAGGAGAATCATATTGGAGGGAGTGAAGGATCATATTGTCTCAAATCTCCACGGAAAGGAAACTTCATTCGTGACGTGGAAATCAATGACATAATTGTTTGAGAATAATAGTGACCACAGGAAGCTGGCGCTCAAGGATAAACTTCGAAGTATGAAGATGAAGAATAATGACACAATTTCGTAGTATCTGAGCAAGTTCACACAATGCCATGATGAACTTGGAGGGGTCAGTGTTAATGTCCCTAAATAATACTTAGTAAGCCTAGCCCTTATGGTCCTTCCCAAGAGTTGGCACAACTATCAAGATTCAGAGAATGGTAAGGAGAAACTACCGAATTGGGAGAGATTATGGTCTAATTTGGTATAAGACGAAATAAGGAAATGATACCAAAGCTGGGACTTCATCCAAGGGTGAGGAAGAAAAGAAATTTGCATTGGGTGGAAAGGAAAAGAAGGGAAATTGTTAGAAATCTCAATCTAGTCTAGGGGGAAAGAAGAAATATTTGTCAAAAATCAAATGATTCCATTGTTATGAATTCAGGAACTATGCCACAAAGTTTCCACGCAATAAGGTAAGCAAGAATACCTTAGGAGGAGAAGCAGATGAAGGTTTTACTTCACATTTCACGCTTGAATTTACCCTCATTGCATGCATGGCTAGCATAGTGATGGAGAGTGCATGGTACTTGGACTCAGGTGCCTCATTCCACGTGAAGGGGAATAAAGAATTTTTAAGTGACCTAGAGGAGAAAGACCTACAAATTCAAATTGAGATGGCAGATGATGGAAGGTACAACGTGACTGGGGTTGGTACATTCACCTTTTAAAGTGATTCGGGCTCCCGCCTCCGGCGCAAGGATGTCATGTTCGTGCTAGGCCTAAAGAAAAATATAGTCTTTTTTGCAATTTTGGAAGACCATGGATATGATGTGATCTTCAGCAAAGGAAAGGAATTCCTAAGACACATAGCAATGGGATAGGTGAAGCAGATCGGGGTTCGGGTGAAGAACCTGTAAAATCTAGATGTGGAGGATTGTGTTGCATTGATTTCAAAAGCAGAGCAGGTGTTGAGCCGCGATGTTGGTGAAATTTGGAATAGAATACTTGGCCACCTACATCATGGAGCTTTGAAGATAATGCAGCATATAACCATAGGTCTTCCCAAAGGAGCACTTGAAAATCAAGATGTATGTAAAGGATGTACTTTTGGGAAGTACACAAAATCCACTTTCCATGATCGGGACAACACGACGCATGTAGTCCTAGAAATGATCCACTCTGATGTGTATGGACCTCTCTCTACATCCTCCACTACTAGGAACAAATATTTTTTCATCTTTATCAATGAATACTCACATAAGTGTTGGAATTTCTTCATGTGAAAGAAGGAGGATACTTTCTACAGGTTTGTTGAGTTCAAGGCATGGTGGAGAAAGAAATGGGCAAGAAGGTGAAGGCTCTCAGGAGCGATAATGGAGGTGAGTACGTGTCGAATGAGTTTAAAATTTTATGTGAAAAATAAAGAATTTGATGAGATTTGATAGCACCCCACAACCTATAGCAGAACTAAGTGGTTGAGAGAAAGAACTGTAGCATTTTTGGAGCTGCAAGGGTGATGTTGCATGACTAAGGTCTGCCTCTACACTTGTGGGATGAAGCATGCAACACAGAAGTCTATTTGCAGGACTGAATTCCTCATCGTATTTTGGGAATGATTACATCGGAGGAGGCTTTATTGGGGAGGAATCTAGATGTGTCGCACTTCAGGATATTTTTAGCCTTTGTTTACTACCATGTCTCCAAATGCTAGGAAGAAGCTAGAGATTACAACAGAGTTGGGGATGTTCGTGGGGTAAAAAAAACTCCCAAAAACTACCATGTGTACTTTCCATCCCTCAAAATGACAGTGGTGCTAAGGGATATAAAATTTTATGAAGAGAAGGTGATGCAATTTTCTCTTGAGAGGAAGCTTCAGATCCCACTAGAGGAGGAGCCTCAAGGAGTTGTGGAACAACAAAAAAATTGAGGAGCAAAGAGTGGATACCACCACTCAATCAGAACCATCTAGAGAAGGCAGGAAAGGGACTAGAGAAGATGAGATACTTGTGCAGGATGCAAGGGATAATTTGGGTGCTCCTTCATATCATCACAGACAAAGAAGGTCACCAGATCAGTACACAGGATACATGGCTATGATGACAAAGCTTGTAGAGACAGAGCCATCCTCATTTAAGGAAGTTGTAGAGCAACTTGTATGGGTTAATGCAATGGTGGAGGATTATGAATCCATTGTCAGAAAAAGTATTTGGGAAGCTGTCCCAAGACTAGAAGATAAGTTAGTTGTTGGTTCGAGATGGATCTTCAAGGTAAATAAGGCAGCATACGAAAGCATGGAAAAGTAAAAGGCCAGATTTGTGGCCAAGGGATACTCTAAGGTTGAAGGGATTGACTATGAGGATACTTTTTCTCTTGTAACAAGGTATTCGTCCATCAGATCAATTCTTTCTCTAGTTGCACAGATGGGGTGGAAGATCCACCAAATGTATGTGAAAACAACATTCCTCTGTGGATTTATTAAGGATGAGGGGGTGTAAATCGAGAAACTATAAGGCTTCAAGACTTTTGATTGATAGTCTAATGTGTGAAGACTCAAGTGATCATTGTACGGTCTCAAGCAAGCACCATATGCTTGGTAGACCAGGATCGATATATATCTCACTGGTTTGGGCTTCACCAAAAGTGAAGCAGATGTAAACCTCTATCATATTTTGGTAGAAGGTAATTTTTTTATTATTTTATTATATTTTGATGAATTTATTTTAACTGGTGATGAGAAGTTGATCATATCTTGCATGTAGGACCTTGCAAGAGAATTTGAAATGAAGGACATGGGTCTCGTGCACTACTTCCTTGGATTGGAGATGTGGCAAGGAGATGAGGAATTGTTTGTCTCTCAAGGTAAGTATTCCAACAAGATACTTCAGAAGTTTTGCATGGATAGATGCAAACCCATGGAGACTCCTCTAGAAACCAATTAGAGGAAAGAGCATGCCACTTCAGGTGAGGAAGTGGATGCTATTATTTACTAGTATTTGGTGGGTTTACTCATGTATCTTGTGAACACACAACCAAATATGTATTATGCAATCAATCATTTGAGCCAAGACATGGTTCCACCAACCAAATTATTTTGGAGGGAAGCTAAGCATGTTCTATGGTACCTCAGAGGCACTAACCAATTTGGAATATGGTATAGATAGATAGAGAGGGTGAAGCTACATGGCTTCATAGATGCAGATTAGGTGGGGATTCCATCATACAGGAAGAGCACATTAGGTGGAATTCTCAGTGTTGGGTTCACAACGGTTTCTCAGTATAGTCGGAAGCAAATATCTGTGGCACTTAGCTCAACAGAAGCTAAATACATGGTTGTCATTCAAGAAGCATGTGAGGTTATCTGGATGACAAAGATACTTGTTATATTGTTTGGTGAGATGATGGATCCAACTAGATCTACTGTGATAATCATAGTTACATCAAGATCTCTGAAAATATTGTTTTTGACGATTGATCCAAGCATATAGTGTTTGGTATCACCATCTACGGGATTGTGTGCAAAGATAGATCATGTTGTTGCAGTACATTCTGACATAGGGAAAAACATGCATACATTTTGAAAAATGCCTTGTAAAGAGGTAAGTTTGAGTTCCACAAGTGCAGGATAGAGGTGGTTGATAATCCCTTTCTTGCTGAGATGGAGCATTGAAAAATGCAGCAAGAAAATGTCAATTTGATTTTGCCTTGATTAAATTAAGACAATTTTAATTTCCACATCAACGGACAGCTTAGATAATGTTAACTTGAGTGACATGGATTGTGTCACCCAGTTTAGTTAGTGGATTTGGGTTGGAGGAGTTAGAGTTTGGTTTAGCATGTGTGATTGCTAATTTGTAGCAATCAAGGTCAGTTATGTAAGGTTGTTTTCAGTTAAACTAGTTCCAATTGTTGGAATAAATAGTGGAGGGTCATGTTACGCAGTGGACTTTAGTCAAATTCAGTGATCATCCAGTTAACTAATCAGTCATCCCAAAATTGCTAGTGCATGCAAAGAATTCAAGTTACCCAGTTGAGATGGAGATTCCAAGGAATTGTAACATCATTTGTAGACTATTTCTGAGTGTACATGCGTTTCATGCATTCAAATGATCATCCTAAAGGAATTGCAAAATCCATTGGAGGAAATTTCAAAAAAAATATGGGATAATTCCTCAAGGAACAACACAAGGAAATAGAAGCTCAAGCCAAGGCATAAATTGACTAAGTCTAGGTCAGAGGCCTTTAGTGAGCAATGAGATAGGTTGAGAACTTGTAGGGTGAGCTCAACTGAGAAAAGAAATTGCAATCCATCTCTATTTCATTTGATTAATGCAAGGGGCATTGGAGTTTTTAGAAATTTTTTTCCCCAGATAAAAATACTTGTTGCATGTGTGTGATTTCTTATTGTATGTCTGAAATTTTTGTTCTAAATTGTGAAATAATGTCCACATAATGGTAGAGTAGGTTCGTGACTTGTGATTTTGGTTAAAAATTCATGAGTAGTTGTAAATCTACAATATAATTTCTAAAATGCTTGTGTAGACAACTTTCACTTTGAAAAGATAAAAAACCATGGTCGTTCGGGCATTGGTTGCTTTCCAGATGCATGATCTATTGCAAAATACATCTTTGATTTTATATTGAGCCTGAATGGAATCTCCAATTTGTAATAACTTTCATTGCTTTATGTTCACCATATTGTTTTCTTCATACAATATTTAGATATTCCATTAAAACTCAATTGAAATCCAAAGGTGTGTTCATCTATGCATCAGTGTCCTATGCAGATCCTCCATTTTGCATAGAAATAGAGCTCTATGAAATTTCTCTTTCAGATAGGTGTCATAACGTTTCTATACTGCTAAATAGAGAAAGCATGGCTCAACCAGAAAAAACCGGAGTGATTCAATGGGGGGGGGGAGATTCATTTTGGTTGTATCATGTTGGATCTTGATAGAAAGGGGAAACCATAATCGTCAACTGTTGGTTGTTTTCCATATATATGATGTGTTGCAGAAAACATAGTTGATCTTCAACTAGGCTTGAACAACATGTCATAACTCAGGAAAAATTATATTGTATTGCTTTATGTTCAATATTTATCTTTGGATATTAAAGATCATGTAAAGAAACAAAAACTCGAACAACACTTGCATTTTCTAAATAAATTGTGAAAAACTAAATTTGCTAGTCATTTCTGTTCTATACTTAAATTTATTTTCTTAATCAGTGATGTTCTCAATGTTGTCTAACTCTATATTTCTCTTTTTCGTGTATAATGACCACGTGTAACTATTTTTCATGTGACTCATGCTAGACAAGACATCTCATGTACATATATCCACAGTTAATAACATAAACAAAGGAAATTAAATAAATATCAAATCGTGTGATACATTGTACAAAGTGATTGGTTTTAAGTGGCTTATGTTGTTTAAAAATCAGTATTATGTAGAAGGAAAGTGTGTCGGAGAACTGTGCAAGGGGAAAGTGAATGCAGAGGTATTAAATTTTTCCATATAAAGATTATGTTTTTTACTATCAAAGGGTACAGTTTTTTGAATTTCCTGTGACATAATTTTAACAAATAATGTGTCACTATGTCTTTCTCATTAGCCTAAGAATAAAAAATCAAATTTTCTAAGTTTTATAAATCTCTTGTGAAGTAACTTTAACAAGTCATGTGTCAGTAGTCGCATTGGCCAGGTTCTGATCCTACATTATTTTTTTGGCATGCATGTTGCCAATGCATATTGGTATATTTCATAGTTCTAGGGGAGGGATGCTCGTTACGAATGGTTTTTATCATAGTTGTCGGAATTGAAACTTTGTTCTAATAATTGTGTGTTTTTGTCGTTAGTGTAATAATTATGCACAATTTTTATTTTCGAAAATTGATATAGATTTTACAATATTTGTATCAAGCATGTGGTGGTTCATTTTTTTATTTTTATTTTATATCTCATTCATAGACAAGATTTTTACGTGAATTATATATATCTATATCATTTTACTTGTTTTCATGTACATTGTTTATGTTGTGCTTATCGATGAGCAATAGTTCATAGTGAATTAAAAAATAAAATAAAAATTGAAACGTGATTGCTAAAGCGTCAATGAACAAGTGTGTTTGAAGTGTGACTGTTAAAGCATCAATGGAGAATAATTTGTTTATTATAAAAAGGAATGGTACATATGAAATACTAAGGCAATCTAATCTATTTCACTTGAACAATAATTTTGCATATGTTGTGGGAGATTTCCTACTCGCTAGTATGTGAACTCTATTTCATTTTAGAAACAAGACAATAGAATTGTGTGAAGGAACAATAGAAAATTTTAGGAATTGTTTAAATGAAGGTAAGGCTGAAGCGATATTATCTTACAAACGTTAATTGAATATATATGCATTATGACATATGCATGGTATAAATAGCCTGGATGTTTACTTGGAAAGGTTGACAAAATCAACTTCAAATACTATCGATGGGGAAGAGTGAGGACTTTGGGGGGAAATATTTTGTATACATTGGTTATCAAAATAGTTAAAAAATCACATAAGACTTTGGTCAAAGACAACAATGAAAAAATATTTGTATTTTAATTCAAATTTATGTGAAGAAAGTTATGTCATATTGTTCCATGACGAGAATTCAATTTTCGGTCATTAGGAACCACCCTTGTGCAAGAAAAAGCATTCAATAGGAACTGGTCATGAACCTATAATAAATATAACAACATACGAACAAATAGAATATGGATGAATGCAAATAGAAAAAAAGCATGTGCAGACATAAGTTTAAGAGTATTTACAGTGAAATCTGTTTTGAAACAATATGCCAATTGATGAAGAATGAGTATGATGTCCCCTATTTATGACACATAATTGCACGAAATTTTCACAATGTAATGATGCATAATGATTCATTTGCATTAAAATGCATATAAAAATACATGAATGAACATGTAATTAAGAAATTTCTTGGAATAGTAGATTGGAAAGGATACATTATACAATTATCAATGCAATATGAAAAAGTGAAGATAGACGATGGCTTTTTTGTTTATGACTAGATACGCTATATCTTGAACATAACTATATGCATATGGTCTACTAACACTCTAGTTATTGTGTCTAAATTTTGTGGGTTCTAGAAAGATGGAACAATATTCCATGTTATGCAATTTTGTATGAGTGTAGGTCATTTACATTATGAACCTCTCAAAGAGATATTACAACAAAAAAACATTTTGTGTCCTATTGAAGCAGTTAACAAAAAAAGGTGTATAGAGGAATGAAATAAAAAACATAGTCGCGTTAATACGAATGACTTTGAAAACGTGAACGTGAATGAAAATGGAAAAGATATTGACACAGATTTTATCAATGAAAACAAGAGATCGTGACTATTAATGCATTGACCCAAAAAACATATAAGAAAAAAGGACATTTTCGAAACAAGTGTTCTTAGAAAACTATGCAAGCCATTAAATTCTAGCTCTAAGAACATGGGCATTGATGAAGAACCTATGGAACTTCATGCAAATCCTATCAATGTAAGAAAAATATGGTATTCTTCATTGTATGAACTCAAAAAATACATAAAATAACAAAAAAAAATTATTGAAACAAGTTGAATTACAAGACGATCGAAATAACAAAATTCAATACAGGATAGCATATTTACTAATGAACATAAAGAATCATTACATATGTTCAATTATACATTTGAAACAGTAGTTGAAAAATAATATTTTAAGAAAATACAAGATGTTCATGTTTATGATTGTGCAATTTGCAATAAAACTTGGTTTAAAAGGGATTTCATAGAAAAAAATCAACAATGTGTCCAAAATTAAGTGTGTATGCAAAAAATGCTGAAAGGAACTAGACAATGACAAAGTTATCAAATTTGCAAGTTGAAAGTGAATTAGCCATAATAGACAAATTTCCATAGTGAAAGACCTTTATGAATTAGAGGAAAGACCGATATCATTATGATTACCATTTTTTCAAATATGGGAACTTGGACAACGTTTTAGAAAACCACGATTGGCATTGAATGGTGGACTAATCAATGTACCTATTGACATATCTCGAATTCAAATTGCACTTCACCATGACATAAATGAATATAGTATTGTGGTCGTGGCAATTAAAAGACGTTTAGTGTTTACAAGTATATTTGTTTTTGGGTGAATAAATGTTCATAAATTCATGAAGGAATTGAGATTATTGTGTAAAAATTCAATCTATAGACTAGAGAATGTCATAATAAATGAAAACTAGAAACTAGCCTTTGGTCAAAATAAAGATGCATATGCATGTGATACAAATGCAGATGTAGAAAGAAATGATGATAATGGTTATTGTGATAAAGAGTCGGTAAAAAAAACACTATTACATGGATTTAGGGATTCATATATTATTCATAATCTTCGTAATAATCAAATAAACATTGCTCCGGGTGAATTCCTTTGGGCATATTCAAATATTTAAGTATTCAGAAGAGATGAGCTTTTGTATACTCTTTTACAAAAAAAAAAATGATTAGACATCGTTACAAGAAACTTTACATATCACGATATTGTTAGGTGGGAATTTTTGCATCAAGATCATGATTTTGTGTATCATATAATGAATTTGTTTTACAAAAAAATGCAAATTATCCTAAATCAAGTATTCAGTTGTATTTGGATTTGTATAAGAAAAAGAAAAAAATAATAGCTAAGGATGTTAAAACAAAAGCAAATTTGAAAGGCATTAATGCATCGAGCATTTCCTATATGGATCTTAAATGAGTACGGACATCGTCGGACTATTTTCATATTTTTGCAAGAAGTTATATACAATGATATGACAGTTAGGTCCACCCACTTTCTCTGTTTCATTTAGCAATGTTGAACATATATGGGAGCCTTTAGTAAAGGATTTGCAACAAATACATCGAGAAAAAAGAAGTGTTGACTGAAAATGAAGTAGATGAAGATGATATTTATACCTTGATAAGAAATTATCCCATTACCTATGTACGATATTACAAAAGTATAATGAAGGTTGTATGCCAATTAATTTCACATGAGTCCAAATACTTTGGTGATGTTGTTGACTATTTATTTGTAACATAATTCCAAATCAAGGAATCCAATATGAAAATGGATTGATATGGATTAAAAATTCTCTCATCTATGGAACAATCACAAATACTAAAATAAAAAAATTCGTTGACAAGTACTTGTACTATGATTCAACTAAACTGCTTGCAAATCTGAAAATTGTTCAATGTCATTGTCACACAAGCACTTGTAGGAAAGGAAAATAGATGCATTCTAGGTTCTCTTTTCCAATACCACCAATTCCAAGAGTACAAATACTTGAGCCTATGGAATTAAACAATGCAAAAAAAAAAGGTGAATGCAAGAATGATATTTGATACACTAGATAATATGGAATATGATGAGACATATACATCTGATAGTTTTCTGGAAAAAATAAGTATAACTGAATCAGAATATATCCATGAAATTCAATGTACTCTGAAACAAAGAACAATTTTTTTGAAAGGAGAACCAACATGCATATGGACTAATAAATTTTCTTGACATATTTCTTTAATTTGGGTGCAACTATTGATGCTAAATTTATACTTGAATTATATGCTACAACTACTTATTGTAGTTCATATATGACAAAGATAGAAATGTAAATTAAATTGTTAAGAGACCTTATCAACTTGTAAAACAACCACAAGTAGTAGAATAAATAGAATTATATGAAATCATAAGAATGCTTAACCCAAAACATGAAAATATAGTGAAACAAATAGTGGATGAGAAAAAAAATTCAATTAACCCGTTTATGTACTTGTAATAGGTAGTGCGAGCATTGGAAATTTTTTTATTGTAATAGCAATATTCCAATCTCTAATTCATGTGGAAATTATACAAAAAAATATGTATATCATGGATTCAATCCGATCTAACAATGTACTAAAGCTAGATATTCAATCGCTTCTACAAATCAATTGTGGAAATTAAACACAATCGCCAATCACATGAAGCAAAGAAGAATAAATCAAACCACAACACAGATAATTTCCAGGGGAAAGATTGCTACTCAAAACCCCACTATCTTCTATTGTATATTTAGTATGGATACATGAAAAAATTACAATAAAATCTTCTCGAAAGAGCCTCTTGTACTCAGTTAATTGTCTCACACGGTCCTAGACAAAACTGACTAACATTTAGCCAATTCTCAGCCTCTAAACAACCTGCCTTGATTGTGCAATTCCTGATGAATGCAATCCCTATTCTTTAGGAATTTTGGCCTTCCTAAACTGCACAAGGATCATAGGCACTCCAATGAGTGTTTGGTTGCATGGGTGCAACCCAATAATCTTGCAAATGATAGTTAACATCCTTTTCATCTTTGTCTCAACTGGGTCTGCACTGGAACTGACATGCATGCAACTAATAATAGTAAATCATCAGTTGCATGTTAGATCACTGATTGTGAATTAAATAATATTTAATTCACTTGATCTCTCACTAGTGCAACAAACGGTTACAACTGGTTCAAATAACTCTAACTCATCTAACTTAGTTAATCGATTACTAATGCCTTAAACTAATGCACCAACTGCACTTCGAACTCTGTTACAACTATAATTACTACGCAAGCCTCATCAATTACCCTCAACTCGAAATTCATGAGCTAACTGAGTTTATCACACCCAGTTAACTATTACATGTGATTATGAGACAAGATTACATTTTATTGTCCATTTTAATTAAGGGAAAAATAAAATAGACACAGCACCAAATTTAGCCTACACTAGTGTAGGTGCTGCTAAGACCTCCTGGTCCCACACTAGTGTAGGTGCTACTTGGACCCATTCGTCCCACACTAGTGTAGGTGTTGCAATTTCTTGTTGGACTTCAACACTCCCTCTCAACAAGAAAGGGATTATCTGCCACCCCGATCCTACCTCTATGGTATTCGAATTTTCTCCTCATGAGTGCCTTCATCAGAATATTTGCATCCTGATCTTCCTTGGGATGTACTGAAGTAACATTATGCTCCTCTGAACATAATCTCTGAAATAGTGGTACAAGATGTCTATGTTCTTGGATCTATCATGAAATAAAGGATTAACTGAGAGTTTAATGCAACTCTGGTTATCACAATGTATCACTATCGAATCCATCTGAGAACCAAACAAACCAACCAGGATATTTCTCATCCAGATGGCCTCACATGCAGCTTGACTTGTTTCCATGTACTCTGCCTCTGCTGAACTAAGTGCCACAGATCACTGCTTCCTGTCTGATGGATTGCCTACCCAATCTGCATCCGTGAAGCCTTGAAGCTTCACTCCCTCTGTCCATCTGTACCGTGATCCATACTCGATAGTGGCCCTAAGATATCTCAAGACATGCTTCCCCGCCTTCCAAAAGAGCTTGGTTGGCTTAACCATAGGTTAACTCAAATGGTTAACTGCGTAGCAAATGTCTGGTCTAGTGTTCACCAAGTACATTAGTGAACCTACTAACTTCCCGTAGACAGTAGCATCCACTACTTCTCCAGAAGTTGCATCCTCTTTCCTCCAATTTCTTGGAAGAGGAGTGTCCATGGGTTTACAGCTCTGCATGTGAAACTTACCCAGCATACTTTCCTTGAGAAACAAGAATTTCACCATCCCACTACCATATTTCCAAACCAAGGAAATAATGAAGGAGTCCCATGTCCTTCATTTCGAACTCCCTTGCAATATCCTCCTTGCGTGAGTGTATCAGTTTCTCATCACCTGTCAAAATTAGATCACCAACATAAAGTACGATAATGAAGAACTTACCCTCAACCAAAATCTGGTATAGGTTTTTATCGGCTTCACTTTTGGTGAAGCCCAACCCAGTGAAATAGTTGTCAATCGAAGTGTACCAAGCACGAGGTGCTTGCTTCAGCCCATACAATGCTCTCTTGAGTCAACACACATGCGAATCACTATCAAAGACCTTGAAACCTTATGGTTTCTCTATGTACACTTCTTCCTCAATAAATCAGTTTAGAAACATAGTTTTCACATCCATCTGATGAATGTGCCACCCCATCTACGTTGAGAGTGCAAGGATAGATCTAATGGAAGAGTACCTCGCATCTGGCGCGAAAGTCTCATCATAGTCGATCCCCTCAATATGTGAGAATCCCTAGGCCAAAAATATGGCCTTGTACTTCTCCACACTACCATAATCAGCTTGCTTTACCTTGTAGATCCATCTAGATTCAACTACTGATTTCTTGGGACAATCTCCCATGCATTGTTCTTGACAATGGAATCATACTTCTCCACCATTGCATCAACGCAAATTGGTTGTTGCATTGCCTCATGAAAGGAATATGGTTCTATCACAATACACTTTCTCATAAGAGCCATGTATCTAGTAAACCTTTCTGGAGACTGTCTCTGTCTGCGTAGTGAAGTAGGGGCTCCTACATTCTCTATCGCATCAAGTCTTAATCTATCAACTTCCATGGTGCGCCTTCTACCATTTCTAGTGGATGGCTCTGCATGAGTGTTTTCTTCCACTCCATGATCCTCCACATGTGGTTGCTCCACATCTTGAGGCTCCTCCTTTGGAACCAAGAGTTCCTCCTCTGCATGCAAATACATCTCCCTCTCAAGGGACAATCGCATGGCTTGCTCCTCATCAAATTTTATATCCCATTGCACAACAGTCATTCTGTTGTTTGGAAAATACACCTGATAGTTGTGGGGAGTTTCAGTGTACCCCAAAAATATCCCTGTTACACAATTTTTTGGTCATCTAACCTATTATCATTAGATGAACCCAAGTACACCATGTAAGGCCAATTTTACCCCAAGTAAAATTGCTTTCACCACATTTATTTACATTTTTTGGTCATATTTAACCCAAAACAAGGTAATCAATTAAATAAATCATTATTTATTTAATTATTTCCTAAGAATAAGTTATTTAAATCATTATTTAAATACTATTCCAAGTTAAATTTGACTAAATCATTTTTAAATAATTAAATAAACCATTATTTATTTAATTGTATTCCCCTCATTTCCCTTAAATAACAAATAAATCATTTATTTATTTGTTATTTATAAATAAAGGAATTGACCCAAGTCAAAATCCCTTTTCCCTCCAATAAATATAATAAAATATTCCTAAAAGGTGATTCTAGAATGTGATTAATAATATTTTATTCATGCACCAAGTTCTAAAACACCCCAATATTTTGTTATAAATAGAAGGGTTTTCCCCATTCATTAGTCACCTCCATTGTATTAAATCACACTAGATCTACTCTTGGTCACCATTTTCATTTGTTTGCATTTTGAACTCCCATTGAGTTCCATGTTTGTTAGGGTTTTCCATATTAACCAAAGAGAGGAATTTTAAATCTGAAACACTGAGGACTTCTAAGAACCCATCCCACTGAGGAGAACTGGAAAACACCTTTCTTGTTTTCCTCTCAAGTGCCCCATTCTTTAATATAATAAAATATTCTTTTTATACATTGTTCTTGTCTTTTCCATTGGATGCATGGAGCCATTTTATATTTTATCTGCTTAATGTCTTTTGTGCTTAGATTTAATTTTATGCAGCAAACTTAAAGATATTTTGCAGCCATAACTTATGTTAAGGCTACTTGGTATGCGTAGCTAAAGTAAGTTTTTACGACGAAAAATTCATACTAACAATTGGCGACTCCACACGGGTTTTCTTTTGCGACCACTGTCGTTTTCTATTCTCCTGCATATCCATATGTTTCAGACCCTAGGGTTTCTCTTCAATTTTCTGTTTTTCCTATTTTTATGCTAGTTTTTTCCTTCTAAAACCCTCAAACATTCAAATTTCTCACTTTCGTGTGTTTCTGGCCTTATTGCGCAGGTGACCGACATCAGCCGCAGCTGAGACGAAATTTTTTTCTGAAATCTGCCGCAATCAGCCCTGGATCTGCAGGTCGCATTATCTGCCCAAAAAGTGGGACCTGGCCTTGAGGTCGCACTTTTCTGCCTAAAATCTGCGACCTGGCCTGAAAACAAGCCCAAACCTGTGACCTGCAATTTTTTCTGCAATCTGCCAATGCTTTTTCTAGGTTCCATTGAAGCTTCTGTCAGGGTTTTCCAGCTTCTATCTCTACCTGTTCAGACCTGTTGCTGATCTATTTCACTCACCTAAGTGGGACTCTTGCCCCTTAGGGCTTTAGTTCCCTCCAATTTTTGTGGGACAGTTTGCTGCTATTTCAGCCGTCTGAATTTCCAGAAGTTTCAGCCTTATTTCAGATTTGATACCTCCTTTTCAGATCCTCACAGGTCATCTTTTCCTCCCTTTCTATACACTACCTTTCGCTTTGTTTGGGTTCATCTCTAGGGTCACCTCTTTGACCCCCCTATTTTTAGTTGATCTTCTATTTTTTAGCAACAACCTTGACCCTGCCTCTTTGCTGCTTTCTGCACCACTTTTTAGCAGATCTCTCCATTATATCCTAGTCCCTCCGGACCTTAGATCTATTGCTCTCTTGTTAGCGTGCTTCACCCAGATTTTTCCTCTGATATACTAGTTTTGAGAGACCCGCCTCCTTGGGTTCAATTACTGCATTATTAGTTGTTAATTTTCTGTTCTTTCAGCCTTATTTATTGCAGATTTCTTTTCCATTACGCAACACACTTTTTATTTTACTCTCAAAACGTTTGGGTTTAATCAATTAAAAATAACGCACGCCACACACTAACCCTAAGCGAAGAAGAGCCTGGTTAACACCACCTGGCAAAGACTCTAAAATTAAATTGACACTGCACCTTTCTGCCCTTGTCCCCTTTTTCTTTCTTGCCCTTTTTCCCTAGTCTGTCTTTCTTCTTCCTGTCATCATTACGCCCCTAAGGCGTTTCTCCCGGAGACTTCTTGGCGTTCACCTTCAGTTTCCGGTTGGTCAACTTCCTCCTTCCCATCAACATCGAGTAAGTCCCCCTCCAAGTCCGCCCTCCGACTCATCCTATGATTGTTTGGGTTCTCCTTCTTCTCCTGGTTCTCCCCCTGTTACTCTCGCTATGTCTACCTCAGGACCTACCACCAGCAGTAACCCCAGTTCTACTGCTGGGTCTGTTTCTAGTGGAAACACTATGGGTCCTGCATCCACCGCCCCTCTCCTCCCTTATATGGCTGGCCTTAGCCTCCCCGACATCCATCAGCTTATGAATGACCCCATCCGCCATGATGTCAGTTAGCCTGCTATGCCTACCAAGCTCCCTTCTGACATCCCCAAGTTCGAAGGCCTTGGTAGTGAAGATCCCTATAACCACATCCACTCTTTCCACATGTGGTGTTCTTCTAATTCCATCACCGATGACTCCATTTGTCTCAGTTTGTTTCAACGCATGCTTACCGGTGAGGCTTCTAAATGGTATGTTGACCAAGCCACCTCTTCCCATACCACCTTTTCGACCATCGCCCAAGAATTTTTGTCTTATTTCCAGCTTCCTCTCCGCTACGACACTGGTATGGAGCTTTTAACTTATTTTCATCAATCCTCTTCAACCCGCCTCTCCACTCATGTCCAGGAATGGCGACGACGGCGAAGCCTATGCCGCGCCCCCCCTTTGAAGACCGGGTTGATATGGACTGGTTCCTTTGCTCTCTCCTTCCCCCCATTGGCAAATATGTTGCCTCTCACTTTCCCCAAACTGAAGAAGCTGCCCTTCAAATCGCTTTGAAGTATGACCTTATTTATGCTCAATCCAGTTATGTTTACACCTTTCTCCCTGACCTTCCCAAGCCCAGTGGTCCTAACGCCTCAAGCGCTTCTCATTCTGCCGATGGTATCTTCGGAGCTCTATCCCATACCACCCCCCAACCGCTTCCCCCCTTTAGTTTTCCGCCCGGAGGGGCCAGCACTGTCAGCACCTTCCCCTCTCCCAGTACCATGTACCCCGGTTTTGGCATGCCTCCTCCTTTTGCCTACCCTCCTCCTTATCTCACTGGGGCCCATCCTCACCCTTATCCCTCTCCACAGCCTGGTGTCCCCACTCCCCCCACATTCGGACCTCCCACTCCCTTGCCCTCTTTTCCCCCGCAGCCGCACTTACTTCCCCCCCCAGGGCACGTATTTGCGCAACAAGGGGCAACCCCTCCTCTTTGGAGAAGAAGCAATCCATCCACTTCCGGTAACCGTGGACCCAATCCTCCTAGTCTTGACTCTAACACTGCCAACCAGCCACAGGGTTCTCAACCCAGGCCAGACAGACCGCTTCGCACCAATAAGCCCTGTTCATGTTGTGGTATCTATGGTCATTACACTCATGATTTTCCGCTCCTAACGCGGATGCGACAAATGTGGAAGTCTCAGGCCACTGTGCACGGACAACACTCCTCCCCTAATACCTCTCCACATCCAACTACTTCTCAATCTGTCGTGTTTACTGATCCTTTCCCTCAACAAGGATTGGTAGCTACTCAATCACCTTGTGCCCCTAGCACCACTCAACCTTCCCCTTCGGGCACCTCTGATTGTCAAATTCTCATGATAGCCTCTGACCCACCGCTCACCAACGACCTTAACCTACAAACTCGGTCTCATCAGTACTCCCCACCTCCCATTCCATCCGCCGTCGAGTCCTCATCATCAAGTCATACAGAGCCTCTATCAACATCCAATGGTCCCTTACAAATCCCTCCACCCAGAGTTGAGGTTCATACCAAAATTCCTAAGGGCCCATTACACCGAAATGCTACCTCTGGTCGAGCTGCCCATTCATACAGCATAGTAGACGATTTGGCACAATCTCCAACTGCCATTTCAACACTGGAACTCCTCCAGTCATGTCCTTCTCAAAAGAAGGTTCTACTATCTACCGTCAGATCTGTAGATCCTGCAGATGACCAATTAATTATTTTTGATGCCCGTCAGTCAGACCATCCCCCCCTTCCCCCTTCGGTTTCTTTCCACATTCCAGTCAAAATATGAAATTCCAATGTCGCTCGATGTATTATTTATGAGGGGGCATCTACCTGTGTAATTTCTGCTTCGGTTTGGAAACAACTTGGATCTCCTGAGCTGGCCCCGATCACCCTCCGTGCGTGGGATGGACATGCCTCCCAGCCCATTGGTCTTTTTCGTAACTGTCCTATCACCCTTTCCGGTAAGACTGTCTGTGTCGATGTTGAAGTTATCGACGCCCCTCTCGACTACAACATTCTATTGGGGCGTAGTTACACCTTTGATATGTCTGCTGTCCCATCCGCAGTTCACCGCAAAATGTTTTTCCCTCACAATGGCAAGATCATCACCATTGACCAGCTGTCGTATCATGAACCTAAATCTTAGACATTACCTGAGTCCACCATCTCTACCGTCACTAATAAGCAAATTGTCGATTCTTTGACCAGTGTTTCCCCTAGCGTCTACAAAGACTCCTCTTTTCTTGGCACCTTCCTCGGTCCCCCCCCTCCTCTTATCTCTGATCCTAGCTCGGCTAATGTTTGCATGATGCAATCCTCCCAGGCTACCCTCCCGCAACCTGCTTCAGCTAGTCAACAACCCCCACCTCATTCCACTCACCCTGCTCCTAGTCCTTCACCTCTGCTTCTTCAAACTCTCCCACCGGGTCCCTCCCCTCCCCCTCACATTTCTGAACCTCCTGCATCGGTTCCCTTAGGCCTCCACCATCTAGGAGCCATCCCTCCTAGCCATTACTCCACCGCTCAAATCCCTTTCCTTGGCCCTCCCCCTGGAGTCTATTCAGTTCCTGTCATGGCCACACTTTCCCTACCTAATTTAACATTGGGAATCCCAGTATGGTATCTTACTCCTCCAACCGAAACCCCTCCCAGCCACCCTAAACCATACATTGTTGTGACACCAGTTCAACCGATTCCCGTTGTTCCTCCCACCGCTACTGTACCTCTAGCCCCATTTCACAATCCTCCTCATGCTGAGACTGCTACGAGCAAGAAAAGAAAAATTCACACGGGGGCATCCAAGGATAAGGCCACCGCACCCGATCCTACCCCCCCCCTCCCCCACCCACCAAACCTTGTGCCCTGTGTGATGGTATCGGTCATCCCACCCACACTTGTCCTGAGTTGCCCCGCATCCAACACATGGTTAAAGTCGCGTTCCCTGAATCTACGGTCCTTGAAACCTCCATTTCTTCCTTATCCATAGCCAAACACCCAAAGACTCTTCGCACTAACAAACCCTATGCTCTGTGTGGTGTCCATGGCCATTACTCTAACCACTGTCCTCACCTTATGCATTACTGAGCCTCTTTAGAGGTCATTCACGAGTATGAAGTTGAACAAAATCAATCTGCCTTGCCCATCCTTTTTCAGTATGCGTCAAGTTTACTTGAGGCTTCTCCAGCTACCATTGACATCCCTCCCCCTGATGTTGAGATGTCCGAATATGTTGCTCCTCTCTTGTACCTCTCATCATCCGCCCAAACCTCGGAGTACATCCCCCCTGTATCCACTCCGTCTGTTTCGCTTGATCCTCCTTCAGCGCCATTCTTGGTCTCTTCATGCTTTGACCATATTTTTACCTGTTCTTCTGTCATCTCCCATGATGACCCGTATATGCACCTCTTTTCCAATACTGATGATTTAGGTAGCTTTTCAGCACCATACGGTCTCCTTGACCTTTCCATTTCCTCCCATAATCACGATCATCCCATTCGTCTCTATGATGTTCTTCGCAACCTGAGTCCCTACTCTTCATCCCATAGTTCTCATTCATCTGCGAGTCATAGCCACCCTATCCAGCCTATGACCTCCCATAGTTGTCGTTTACTGTCTACCCTTCACTCACGCTGCTATCTTTATTCTTACTCCTCCCATGTCTTGATTTGTGACACTATTGCCCAAGACCTTCTGTCCCCACATTATATTGGCTATGTTGATGGGGCAAGTCACTCCTCTCGGAATCTAGCCTCGGCAGCTTGGGCCATTTTTTCCTCTTGTGACGATGTGCATACGGCCCACTCTTCTCGTGATCATGCGTCCGATCGCTTCACCTCGGTAGGTGGTCTTTCTTCCACTAGTCACCCCATCTCCTATCACGATGATGACATTATGGAAGAAATCACCACCCCTGACTTTATCTCTTCCCCCTTACATCGAACCCATATGTTCACAGCACATACACCTTGTGGCCATCACATTGAAACCCAATGTTTGAGTAAGGGGGCACCCATATTTGAGATCCCAAAAGAAGTAATTCTCCACCGCTCTCCCCGCGTATCTGGTCATACCAAATTTAGTACCATTATTATCCCACAGTTCGAAGAACCTCTAGAGTCCCATATCACTCCAGATCACTCTAGGGATGATACCCCTTATCGTCCCTTCATCTTACATCAGCAACCCAGTCTTTTAGACATTGTTGTTAACCAACCTATAGGCTCTCTAGGCGAACATCCGTTCCTTATCTCCAACTCCCCTGTTTGGAATGGCGGCACCAGGTATGCCAACACAAAAACTTAAAGCCCATTTTCTTCCTCTATGCAGTGCTACAAAGAGATTGGTAACCCTCCATTTCCTTTCTCAAGCTGCATAACCATCACAAAAAACAAACGACTCACCACTTTATTAAAATGTATTTCGATTCCTCTTTTTCTAAATACATTTTGGCATGACCACATCATGCTTGGGGGGCACCTAAGTCCCTCAACCATACAAATCCCAGATCTCGGCCAAAAACAACACTGAAACCCCCTTTCTCTCACAGGCTGCACTTTTCAAGTCATTCCTGGGATAGGTTGCAGTTTTCTGCCCAATACCTACCACCCAGGTCGCAACACAGACCCCAAAAAGTGCGACCCAACCTGTTCATGAGCTCTGGGTACCTGTTCATTTTTAATACCTTGATACTTCACCATGACACATTTTGTACACGAAGGATCTATTCACATCTCCTACAAATCAAATTTCTTCACTTACAATACTTGTATTGGGGGCATCACTTTGTCTCCTTACTTGTATTTTTTCGAGTTGATTTTTGTCATGAGATACCCTATTATACTCATGCTTTTTATGGTTCCCCACTAGACCTTTACTATGTGGCAGCACCATCGAGTCGCCCTTGTTTAGAGCATCCGAGTCGAGTCATCATCGCATTCATGGAGTCTATCCCAAGTACCTTTATACCCTGCCATAGTTCTCCATTCTTTCTCGCTTGGTCCCTCCCTCGTGGACCCTGCCTTCCGTACCCTTGTCCCGTATCCCTCATAATATTGTGTTAGTCGCTGCCAAGCCCTTCATGCCCTTTATGCTCTAACAAGGGAAGTTGCCCAACCGCTCCTCCGTTCCTCTCATCCCATCATAATCATCAGTGCCTACCTGACCGTCACTATTTTCCCTCGTGCCTTAGTTGAGGTTCCCTTATTGTCTCACCTATGGCAGACCTCCTTCTGTCGACATCAGCTCATTTATTCCAGAAGCCAGGTCCAGGGGGCAGTGTACCATTGGTTCAAGCTCTTCCCATCATGATCGTGATCTATACACTTGATGGTCCAGTGACGCCGCAACAGCTATTGGTGATTCCCGGGCATGTGTGAGATGTCTCAACCCTCATGAGGGGGTGGCCCTGCAGGTAGCCCCCCACATGCTTGGATGACTTTTTCATTCCCGCCCGTGATGCAGCTCCTCTCATTTGATGATATTGGCCTCAACCACTTGCAGCGCCATTCTCGATTCACATCTCTCTGTCAGATTTTGAGAGCCCTTCCCCGTGTGTAGGGGGCATTTGGGTATATTTGTATCTTATTATTGTATAAGTCCTGACAATTATTCCAGGCATCACATGTATGTGGGATTCATCTTATGTTTTATCTGGCTCATATTTTGGTCCGCATATGTTCAATATTGCGTTCTGTGGTTTTCCGAGCGCCTTATTCTTTGTACTTATTGCGTTTCGTGGTTTTCCGAGAGCCATATACTTTGTACTTTGTCTCGGTGGGCATAGGTATGCCTCCCTCGCCGCCTATAACACAGGTACCGCTTCATACACTAGAGACTTGTTGCACCTGTAAGTCTCGTCTCCTCCGCGTCTAGTCCTCTACCACTTTAGATTACCTCACATTCCTCTCTCTCATTTCCTTCTTATTGTCTAGTGATTGAGCTCTTACAACGTACTTCGGTCATACGATTTTATCCTAACACTCGTACGTTGGGGGGCAATCTGTTACACCATTTTTTGGTCATCTAACCTATTATCGTTAGATGAACCCAAGTACACCATGTAAGGCCAATTTTACCCCAAGTAAAATTTCTTTCACCACATTTATTTACATTTCTTGGTCATATTTAACCCAAAACAAGGTAATCAATTAAATAAATAATTATTTATTTAATTATTTCCTAAGAATAAGTTATTTAAATCATTATTTAAATACTATTCCAAGTTAAATTTGACTAAATCATTTTTAAATAATTAAATAAACCATTATTTATTTAATTATATTCCCTTCATTTCCCTTAAATAACAAATAAATCATTTATTTATTTGTTATTTATAAATAAAGGAATTGACCCAAGTCAAAAGCCCTTTTCCCTCCAATAAATATAATAAAATATTCCTAAAAGGTGATTCTAGAATGTGATTAATAATATTTTATTCATGCACCAAGTTCTAGAACACCCCAATATTTTGTTATAAATAGAAGGGTTTTCCCCATTCATTAGTCACCTCCATTGCATTAGATCACACTAGATCTACTCTTGGTCACCATTTTCATTTTTTTGCATTTCGAACTCCCATTGAGTTCCATGTTTGTTAGGGTTTTCCATATTAACCAAAGAGAGGAATTTTAAATCTGAAACACTAAGGACTTCTAAGAACCCATCCCACTGAGGAGAACTAGAAAACACTTTTCTTGTTTTCCTCTCAGGTGCCCCATTCTTTAATATAATAAAAGATTCTTTTTATACATTGTTCTTGTCTTTTCCATTGGATGCATGGAGCAATTTTATATTTTATCTGCTTAATGTCTTTTGTGCTTAGATTTAATTTTATGCAGCAAAATTAAAGATATTTTGCATCCATAACTTATGTTAGGGCTATTTGGTATGCGTAGCTAAAGTGAGTTTTTACAACGAAAAATTCATACTAACAATCCCAACCTCAACTTTTGGTTCTAGCTTCTTCCTGGCGTCTTTGGTCACATGCACATAAACAGATGAGCCAAAAATCTTAAATGTGAAACATCAGGTTTCTTACCAGTAAAAGCCTCTTCTGGTGTACTCTTTGATGAGGACAATGATTTTGCACAAATACCATTGTGTTGCATGCCTCTACCCATAGATGTAACGGTAGGCCCTGATCATGCAACATATCTTTTGTTCCACCCACAATTGTTCTATTATTTCTTTCTGCGACCCCATTCTGTTGTGGGTTATGAGGCACAATCAGTTCTCTCTAAATTCTTTCGTTTCTCCAGAAGTTCTTGAATTCATTGGAGATGTACTCACCATCATTGTCGCTCCTAAGAGCCTTCACATGATTCCCCGTGTCTTTCTCCACCAGTGCTTTGAACTCAAGAAACTTTGAGAACGTCTGATCTTTCTTCTACATGAAGTAGATCTAGCACTTTGAAGAAAAGTCATCAACAAATATCACATAGTAATTATGATTTGTTGTCGAAGCAGTAGAGAATGGCCCACACACGTCTGAGTGAACTCTCTCAAGGATCTTTGAGGCTTAGTTCTCCTTCTCATGAAAGGTGGCCTTTTCATATTTTCCTATAATACATCCCTTGCATGTGTCTGACTATGCAAGTGTACCCTTGGGAAGACCTGTAGAAATATGTTGCATGACCTTCAAGGATTCGTGGTGTAGATGGCCCAATCTCTTGTGCCATAACTCACCCTCATACTGGCTCACCACTTTGTTTGCCTTACCCATCAATGTTGTGAAGCCATCTACATCAATTTTATAGATATTCTTAACTCGAATGCCAATATTCTTGTCTTGTCCTATTTTTTTGTGTCGTAGGAAATATTTTCCTTCACTGAAAACAACATCATAGCCTCTATCCTCCAACATTGCAACTAAGACTAAATTTTTATTCAAGCCTGGTACATGCATTACATATTTTAATTGAAAGGGTTTACCTGACTGTCCCTGGAAGGTAATGGTACCAATCCTGGTATCATTATACTTCCCATCATCACCCATTTCGATATGCATCTGGAGTTCATTCTCCTCCAAGCTATTGAAAAGTTCTTTGTCTCTCGTCATGTGAAAGGATGCACCACTATCCAAATACCACATTGATTCCATTACACTTGACACCATGCATGAAGAATTCAAGCTCAAATTGTGAGGCCAAAGCCTCACCAGCTATAGATCCTGAAACCTTCTTGTTCTTCTTCTTTTGTGAACATTTAGTGGCATAATTTCCATGCTCGTGACAGTGAAAACACTTCACTCTGGACATGTTGCACTTCTTGCCATCTTTATCGGACTCGGATTTGGAATGGAATTTCTTTCCTTTCCCCTTCTTCGCCTTGGAAGCCAAAGCATAATCTTCTTCATCTTCATTCTTAGATGAAGGTCCATATATGGTATTTCGTCTGAACTCTTCTTGCACCAAATCCAACCAAAGTTCTTGCACCAAATCCAACCAAAGTCGTTCCCAATCTGGCAGTTTTTCCCTTCCATTGATAGAGTCCTGATAACTATGCCAAATCTCAGGAATTCCTAGAAGAGCTAGGCTCACTAAATCATTATCAGCGACAATAATTCCAATGCTCCCAAGCTCATCCCGACATTGGACAAACTTTGTTAAATATTTTGGAATGGAGTCACCTTTCTCCATTTAGATCTTCCTGGGTTTAAGGCTTCAGTGCCAATTTCCTATGGTCATTGTTGCTCTGAAATAGATCCATCAAAGCTTTCCACATTGCATATGGTGTCGATTTTCCATAGAAACTTGAGACAATGTGGTATTGTACTCCCTCCGGTAAGATCCTCCTCGCCTTTGCAATTTTCTTTTTCCATGCATCAAGATTTGCAGCATCTATCACAGCGGGTTTGGGAACATCATTTTCAGTGAATTCCTGCAATCCATTGTCCTCCGGTACTACCTCCATCTTGTCTTTCCAATAAATATAGTTAGAGTTTCCCTCGAGCGCATACTCCAATATCAAGCCATTGAAAGCCATTTCGATCTTGAATCACCTGTAGCACCAAGAAAGTCTTCTGCAAATTCGAATTATATTCAGTTCACAAACTCAAATTCTCCTCCACTATTCTGATATACTATACTATGGTATCATGTAGAAATTATACAAGAAATATGTATATCATGGATTCAATCTGATCTAACAATCTAATAAAGCTAGATACTAAATCGCTTCTACAAATCAATTGTGGAAATTAAAAACAATCGCCAATCACATGAAGCAAAGAAGAATCAATCAAACCACAACACAGATAATTTCCCAGGAAATCTTGCTGCTCAAAACCCCACTATCTTCTATTGTATATTCAGCATGGATACAAGAAACAATTACAATACACTCTTCTCACAAGAGTCTCCTATACTCAGCTAATTGTCTCACACTGTCCTGGACAAAAATGACCAACACATAGGAAATTCTCAACCTCTAAATAGCCTACCTTTCTTGCGCAATTCCTGATGAATGCAATCCCTATTCTTTAGGAATTTTGGCCTTCCTAAACTGCGCAAGGATCATGGGCACTTCAATGAATGTTAGGTTGCATGGGTGCAACCCAATATTCCTACAGCTGAAAGTTAACATCCCTTTCACCTTTGTCTCAACTAGGTCTCCACTGGAACTGACATGCATGCAGTTAATAATAGTAAATCATCAGTTGCATGTTAGATCACTGATTGTGAATCAAATAATATTTAATTCACTCGATCTCTCACTAGTGCAATAAACAGTTACAACTAGTTCAACTAACTCTAACTCACCTAACTGAGTTAATTGATTACTCGCATTAAAAGAATGCACCAACTTCACTTCGAACTCCATTACAACTAGAATTACTCTCCATGCCTCCCCAACTACCCTCAACTCGAAATTCATGAGCTAACTGAGTTTATCACACTCAATTAACTATTACAAGTGATTATGATATAAGATTACATTTTATTGTCCATTTTAATTAAGGGAAAATTAAAATAGACATTGCATCAAATTTAGGCCACACTAGTGTAGGACTCATGGAAAATTTTAGGGGCTAATATTTGCAGGTGGGCTAATATTCCATGCTTTTTACAAAAAAAAAAAGTTTCGCCAATTTCCATTTTTTTAGAAAATTGATAAAAAATTATAGTATAAAATTATTTGACCCTAAAAATCATCAAAATTTTATATATACTAATATAAAATCATTGGAAAACTAAATATTTTTACAAAATAACATCAAAAATTTTACAATTTACATGTTGGGGACTGCTAAGATTCGCCAAGGTTTCTAAACTTTAAGATAAATGTCCATCCTTAAAATTTTCCCTAGGTGCTACTAAGACCTCCTGGTCCCACACTAGTGTAGGTGCCACTTGGACCCATTGGTCCCACACTAGTGTAGGTGCTGCAATTTCTTGTTGGACTTCAAAAAATTTCTTGCACAACAGCATGTTTAGATATGACCTAGCTCAATTAAAAGGAATCATCACAACATATACACATAAGGAAGCATTCAATGCAGGTTGTATAACATTTCATTTTTCATTCCATTTACCATTTAAATAAATTGGAATATATTTCGCTTAAAAGTGAAAAATTAGACACAATGACAAAACATTGTGAAGAACTTTGTGTTATGCTTATTGATGAGGTGTCTTTGGTAGGTTCAACGTTATTATACCACATTGACAAATGCTTATGTGAAATTAAACATACTCCATTGGCTTATTTTGGAAATATTGATGTACTATTTTTAGGTGACTTTTTCCAAGCCCAACTAATCAAAGATTCTTTGACTTTTGAGCAACCAATTTTAGCAGGTGAAAAACTAGTATACATTTTCCTGGAAAGACAAATTCAAATGCTATGAAATATATATGACAATGTGTCAAAAAGATAACAAATTCGTTGAAATCCTTAACAAAATGTGAGTGAATCAACAATCTTATGAAGACATAAAATATATAAATTATAAGTGTTATAGACCTTCTCCACTAGATCCATTGTTTCCATACCTATTATACATAAACATGGATGTACAAAAGCATAACCAAAAAATATTGTCACATGTAAATGAAGAGCTAATAGTTCTTGAAGTTGACGAATATCACAATAAGGAAATAGGATTTGTTGCATATGAGAAGACAATGAGATTACCATCGAGAATCCCTATCAAATGCAATGTTCTTGTTGAGTTATATGCAAGAAACTATAATATAGAAGATGGCCTCATTAATGGCGTCAATGGAATATGCAAAAATATATGAAAAAAAACAAGAATGTTGATGTGTTATGGATATATTTTTTAAATACAAATATCTGTAAACTTCAAAGAAACAAGTATCGTGGAATATACGACAAAAATGTTTCGTCTTATTGGAATTCAATATTGTGTGTTTCAAAATAATTTGACATGTAATAGGAACAAATTCACAACTGTGGTAGGTAAACACTTTTCGATACAGCTAACGTGTTCTAGAACAATTCACTGATCACAGGGTTTAATGTTGAATAGACTTGCATTTGATCCAAATGGCATATTTACACATGGACTAGTTTACACAACACTATCACGTGTTATAATGATAGAATAATTGTATGTTCTTCAAAAACTAACACAGAATAAATTTTGCGTAAATTCTTAAGAACTAAAGCATCATGGAAATTAGGATACATAGAGAAGTCGATAGAAAGTGAAAATACTCTAACTATTGAAAGTTTGAATGCACGAAGTCTACATGCTCATTTGAATGACATTATTTTTTATGAAGACTTAATGAATGATGTGATTCTCTGTATTCAAAAAACACATTTAAAATTTCCACTGTCCAATACTAAATTTCGTATATTCAATTTCAACATATCAAATTGTCTTCATGGAGTACTTACTTGCATGCAAGAAAACATAGAAATCGTATGAAGGAAAAACATTCGCAATAACATAATCGAACTTGTTTCTTCGAAAGTATATTTCTAATGTTGGATAGATATATATATGTTGCGCCACTTGTATCTGTTTCAGTAATCATTGAAGAAATAAATATAGCAAGGGCACAATTTACACTTGGTACATTTTTATACTTATTGGAGATTTCAATATTAGAATTAATTCAAATATAAAAATAAGTAAACAACTATTAGAGTATACGTGGTGCAAGGAGTTACAAGAAATATCGAGGAATTTTATTTCTAGGAATAAGGCAATTATTGATCACATATGGACATTTTTTTCTCTTCAACAATGTAATGTTCATATTTTACATTCGTATTAGAGTCACCATGATGCATTTCATGCTTCGTTATACTTTTATTAATGTTAACACTGCAAAATCTATACATTTTTTGTTTTGAAACAATAAAGTTCATAGGAAATTAAAATTGCAATACAACATACCTTTGCAAATTTTGGCTATTTTTGTATAAGTTTTAACGATAGATTTGTTTATTTGTTCTCATGTGGATTCCAAAATGAATAAGCAATTAATTTAACTATTGCAAGGTAATAACAATCGTATATTTCAGGAATCATATCCAATATTTGATACTTCGCATTTGTTAATTGTATTATTAAAACTTAAGCTAATTACTAATTGCAGAAGATAGGAAAAATGCACAAACATTTTGTGAAACTTGCAAATGTATAGAAGTGTTGTTGTCTTTTTTGCATCTTCCTTTCTCTGTATATACTTTCTACTTTGCATATTCCCATATTGTGTGACACTTTTCCCATACGTTCATGGACATTTTTAAAAATGTCATTAATTTTTTAACCAACCTTTATTTAGGTTAGCAAATAAGAGAGTGAAGAAATTTGCAATGATTGGTGAAACTGCATGCGTCTCTGAGCCTTTTTTAAATTTGTGTGTTAGGTTATTCATAATTCAAAGATGATAATGACAAAGTAGTGGGCATTACCCACACAGCCTTGTAGTTTTATGATAGGCGTAACTTGGCACACTTTTTGCAATGAGAATTATTATCAACATTATGTGAGTTACCTACCAATATTGCAAAGAAATTATAATAACAAAGAATTGAGATGCATAATAAATGGATGATATGGTTTTGGAGCTTCGATTTATATGTGCACTGGTTTCTCTAAATGTTTGCTTTGGTATCCTCAATTTTTATTTATTGACAAATGTTATGTTCAATATATTTCACAATTGCAATAGTCGGAGTCGATTTCGTGTTTTCAAAAGAAAGAGATATGGAATATATACATAATTTAAAAAAGTGTACATCTCAGCAGTATTGAGAATATTATTTATTTAGAAAGTGTTTTCAGCTACAAAATGAACATGGTTAGAATACAAGGTAGAGAAGATATTTTCATTGATACCATTAATTTACTTGGTCGTGTCAATGAGAACCTCCATTGGTCGATTTCATATGAGCATTATGTGAATCTTCCAATGAAATATAAGAACATCGAAAATATTTGGACTAATGGATTAGAAAATGCTTCATGTGTGCCATATTTTTTTGATTTTAGGGAAATTTTCCATTTATGCGCAAAAAAAAATGATTCAAAAAATAGAACAATTATGCTACTAGTGAAGAGGATTCCTTTGAATACAAGAACATTCAGACAAATATTCAAGTTACCGAAAGCTAATATTAATTTGGCATTGTCCAAAGTAAATAGTTTCACAATATCAGAAGCCTGTGAGGCTAATTTTGTTGGGGATTTCTTTTCGCCAAGTTACCAATTTACTTACGATCTTTATGTTGTCTTTGTGCACATGTCATGGACCAATAAACTACAACAAGTGTTCCAAAAAGGATTCTATATATGATTTATCACACCTACAAAAAGGATTTTGTATTCAATTGGGTTGATATCATTTATAATGAATTAGATTCTTAGTTAACCAATTTATCCAGGACCAACAGATTCTTCATGTTGTCATATCTCATAATAGCTTTAATTTCTAATGATGGCTTTCACGCTTTTCTATGTAATACTAAATTCAGTGTGATAAAGAACCATTGTAATTATGGTATCCTATATTGTGGAAGCATAATGCTTCTTTAAAAAAATTTCGAATTCAAGATGTTTTTGTAAGGCAAGTCAATTACTTGATAAATGAACAACAACCTCATAGTATATCTAGATAGGCACAAGTTTTCCTTTGGGGAAAATATATGCATGAAGAAAGAGAAAGTAATACATTCATTCGAATATATGGATTTCAAAATAAGCAATTGCTATTGCCGAAATTTTTTATAGACAGGTATTTTTTTGCTTAAGTCTATAGGTAATATCTTGACTGAATAAATATATTTCAAAGAAAAAATACAAACAATTCATTTCTTTGTCGTTTGATATTAGATAAATAATAGTGAAAATTGTGGCTCATGTTACAGAGCTTGCATATACTTTGCATCCTTTTAACCTTAATTGAAGCTAAATCAATTAGAGCGTTTGATGACGAAGTTATATTTCACGCACACTTGGAAACAATTGGATACAGAAACTTATTCCCAAAAATTAGAGAATAGAGCGAAGAATGTCAAAATGCATCAACAAAAATTTAGCGGCTAATCATTGATGTTGAATAAATCATCGAAGAATCAAGTATCATTATTTTTAAATATAAATTTGTACATTTCATAACAGATACTCATGGAAATCAAGGGCTAATCATAGATGTTGATTATATTGTTACATAGCATTTTGTCACTATCCCTACAATCCCCAACTCGCACATTGGAGGGTCATTTCTATGACTAATAAGAAGTGTCATGCCTTGCAAAGACCATCATTTCATCCCTTTACATGAGAGAAATATTCCTTCTGTTGACAATTCCCTGAGCAGAGCTTCAAAAACCCTTGTTTTTGCCTTGGTGCGAGTAGCCAATTCTACTTTCGCGCTGACGAGGAAGATTAACATTGGGCCCCATGCCAGTTGGTACTCTATCATAGTTAGACACCTGTGCTGAGATGTTTATGGAATGTTTTTTAAAAATAGAGGTGAATATTCCACTTCAAAAACTTCGAGGATGAGTCATTGGGAGTGGTTGGATTGAATAACCACAAACTCCCTCCTTTAGTTTATGGTTTCCACCTCCCATGAGAACCTCCTAAAGCATAGGCCTCCCTCCCACCTTTGTAGGGATCCTAACCTCCACCTTTTCTTCTATAAAAATAAGTTATCTCTCTTGCATAAGCTAGCTGAACATGGAGAATTGAGTATACTATAGCAGAATTGTTGAAGAGATAGAACAAGAAGGAACTTCGTTGAGAGAGCTTAAGTCCATGCTCTCATCTCGTCTGAATCCCCTAACAGGTATATGAGACGCGCTTCGGCTGAACCCCGCTGGAAGAGACTGCAAGGTCAAAGCTTTGGTTTTACCTCTTCCTTCTATCAATATATACGTTACTATTGTTTTGGTTCCCATTTTGTGTTATGTTGTTTGTTTTAACACAATATGCTTAGCCCTCTTTGACTATTTAGTGATTCGAATGGAATTATTATGTTGTATGCTACTCTTATTTACTGTTTTATGTGTAGGTATCTGAGCATGACTTTAGACGAATTGTGACTTACCAAGGCAGGAGCGAGAGGCCACCACCACTACAGTCGTAATGACAGCATTGGATTCCAGGAAGGTCAATCTATCGTGTCCTCTTTCATTCTGTAATTAGGAATCTACATTCTAGCATGTCTCTTTGTTTCTAGACCCACTATAGGGCTAGAGGGATCGTCTCTGTCTGCAGAGAGGATTTACCTGCTTAACAAATTGGAAACTCCACTGGGGAGTCAGTGTGAGTTTGTCGTTTTAGCTTGTTGGGTCGATTTCGGTCACTGGCTTGCTTGTTTGTCTTTTCTTGGTTTGCTAGGTTGCTTGCCATCCCCTATTCAGCTCTAGAGTGTCAAGGTTGACCTATTCTCATTGGATTTTCCTTTTTTCTATAGTTATCTGGCTTGGCGCGTTTTTCGTTTGAACAGTCGTGCCAATTGGCGCAGGTTTCTTTTGGTGCAGTCGCGCCAACCCCTGTTTGGCACTGAATACTGCCTCACAGTCGCACCAACTCCTGTAGAATTAGGTTTAGCCTACTTGATGAGTCTTTTGGTTAATTTTTCTTGACTCTTGGTGATTTTTTGTGTGTAATTAAGTCTTTGGGATTATTTTTGATTGATGTTGACTTGTTTTTCTCAGTCGTTTGTCCATTTTCCTATCGGTGCACTGAGCCTTCTGCTTGGAAATCAAGTCTCATTGATTGTTGTCAGCCTCATTCTCTGGTCAATTGCACTAAGTTTTTTTTATCCTTTTGAGTGTTTTCTTTGATTAAATGATCATTTCATTTTTTGATTGATTCTTCTCCTAGTTGCTCCAAGCATAGATTACATCGCTTGTTTTGGGTCGGTTTTGAAAACTTTTTTTTTTGGTTGAAAGATTGTAGAATTAATTTGAGTGCTCTCTTGTGTTTTCTTTGCATTTGGTTGAGTCATTCAATTTCGATTCTTACACAATACTCAAGCTAGTATTTGTTTTCATTTTTCATGTAATTAGTGCATTTGGTACTTCTTTTCATCGAAAATTTAAAAAAAAGAAAAAAACATATTTTCATTCTTTCTTTGCATCGAAATTGAAACATTCTTTTGCATAACTAGCATTTGATAATCTAGGAGAGAGTTTCATTTTCGGTTGATTGCATTAGAGGCATTACAAGATTTCTTCGCATACTTTCATTGTTTGTTATTGTTTGAAAGATCTCTATCCTTCTCATAGCTAGAATTCATTGAATTTAAAATGATGTTCATTTGCATATAGTTTTCATCTAGGAATTTGAGATCCAAATTCGATAGGGCCTTGAAATTGAAACATAATCCAAGATCAAAATTTAAATTCACTCAATGAACCTAAGGCAACATTGAAACCTAACGCAACATTTTTAGTGGTCTAGGCTAGAGACGTGTTCCGGCGTCTTAAAACTTAGTAGTTGTCATTCGTCATTTGGATTTAGATAGCGCTAGTACGAACTTGTGCTCCCCATACCGTTGAGTATATAAAGGGAGACCCCTCTAGGTTGCAATCCTTTTATCCATAAGAAGCCAAGTCTGCTGCCTTGTAACCATGATACACTGAACACAACATTCGTGGAGACTACCTGCACGTACATTAAGTCCTTGGTCATTTCTCTTTCATTTGATCACCAAGGTGTATATGGCAATTCACGGAAATCTAGTACATCCTCTTGCTTAGAGTACCTAAGTAGTCATTTTGATCTTTTCATGACTCTTTAAAAAGAGAAGAGATCGTCGCGCACTTGTCCTTTCACGCTCATTTCAAATTGAAAGTGACTAGAGTCATCTTTTGCCTGTTTATCGACTCTTAAAATATGAAACAACGAAATCTGGTTTCGGTGTCATAAAATTAATTACCTACAATCACACGCCCGTTAAAATTTTTGTTACTTGGCCTGTTTTTGTTTTCCTTAGTTTTTTATCTTCGAGCCTTCGATTGGTTATCTCTTTTCCTTTCTGTTTTGATATACAATCAAAGTGGCAGAACCTCCAGTTTCGTTGTCCTCACTACCTCCTAGTGGTATTTCTTTTCCAGACATTTATTTTGAAACCCCTTAGTCCACTAGGTCTGTTGAGTTTTCACAGCCTATTCTCCTGTCTGTCCAGCCTCTTACTACTCGATCTCCTCCTGAAGAGTCATTTGAGTTCAATTGGCCTCCTCCAGTTGCTTGGTTTGGTTTTGGGGAAGAAGGAGAATTCCCTCCTCTTACGTCGGGATCGTCGTTTATCATTGTTGTGGTACCTCCTAGTCCCTGTAGTATTTTCGAAGATCTTATGAAAGAATCAGATATGGATTCCTCTAGTCCTATTGGCAGTGAAGGAATGCCTGTTTCTATAGGAGAATATCAACTCTTTCCTGAAGATCTCCCTCGTGTGTCTATTCAATATTCTTCACCATCGGTGTCACTTCCGCTCGGATATAGGTCTTTGAGTTAGATTATGTCTGGTGTTGCATCCATAGCACAATCCTGCATGTCAACTCCTCCTCAGAGTTTAGTCCTCCCATCGTTAGGGCTATCACCTTCGGCATCAAATCCATCGGTTACTGTTACATTTATCCCAGTTTAACCTATTGTCTGTGTGGCTTCGTCTACACCGGTTGTTACGTCTCAGTCGTTCGGATATTTTCACACTAGCAGGTCTATTGTTCTCAATGCTATGTGGCCTGTTAATCCCAGTCTGAGTGGATCACAAGCTCATGCCGCGGAGGCCCCATCTGCTTCTAGTGTTGTTTCCACTACCTCAGTGATTCCTGGCGGCCTTACTTTTGAAGAGTATCTGTTGGTTGTTTAGAATTAGAGCTCTCAGGGTTCTTAGCAGCCCCAAGCTCCTAGTAATCCTCGATTCCATCACTATGATGTTGTTGATAACCCTGTATATGTGTATCTACATCATTATGACGAATATGGTAATCCTGTCTATTTGCCTCCTATTGATCCTCATCAATATGTTTATGATTCTTATCATACTGTTAATCATCTAGGACCTACCTTAGCTATGCAACCATCTGGCTTACAAGGACAACCCCCTTCGGGACAACCTTTTCCTCAGCAGGGTTCTATCGTTGGTCCACAGGAACAACCTTTCGGTCCACAAGACCAGCCTTCACAAGGTCAACCTTTGGTCCAATAAGGAAAACCTTCCAGTCTGTTCGGTCAACCTCTGAATCATCCAGGACCATCTTTTGCTCTTGGGGGGGAAATCTATCCACCAAAGGGACAACCTGGTCCATCGCAACCATCAGGCCAAACTTTCCCATAAGGGCAACCCGGTGGTCCTCAATATCTAGTTCAACTAGCTCAGCAAAAAGTTCAACCCACTCCTCCGCCGGTTCCATCGGTTCCGCAGCCAGTTCTACCTGATTATCCAACTTAGCTAGGTCCACCTGCTCAACCTACTTAGCAAGGTCCGCCTGCTCAACCGCAAGGTTTTTATTACCCTCAAGGTCAATATTGACCGGTATATAATGCACCCCAAATTTTTTACCCTCAAAATCAACTACAGAACCATGCTTACATTTCGCAACAGAATCCTTATGTTGCTAAGAAAGGGCCTCAATGGTCTACTCAGACTCAATATCTTTGTCCCCAACCCCAGTATCAACAGAATTATCCTGCTTCTAACCCCTATGGTCAGAATCCTCTGGAACAGAATCTCTGGGGGTATAATTTCTCTCAAACTGGGTGGAATGTGAACACGGGTCCTTATCGGAGACCTCCAATGACTTTTAATCCTCAATTACCATTTCTTGCTACGTTGGAGTTACCAGATGTGTCAAAGTTAACGAATGATCTTATTCTTCATAACCCATATTGGCCTCCGATTCTGACCAAGATTCCTGGTGATTGTCCTAAGTTTGAGGGCAAGTCCGGCGAAGACCCCCCAGCGCATGTTATGACATACCACTTGTGGTGTTTCTCTAACTCTTGGGTTGACGATTCTATTCGCCTCCATATTTTCCAACGAACTCTTACTAGTGCTGCTACAAAGTGGTACATTAAGTTGTCTTGTGGTGTCTTCTAAAATTTCAATTCCTTAGCCATGGAATTCCTTACACATTTTCAGTTACCGATCCGCTATGAGACCAGGAAGCATCTCCTCACTTAGTTGAAACAGGACCGAGCTACTCATATCTCGGATCATATTCATGAGTGGCACCGTTGTCGTCGCATGATCAAGTTTGAGATTCCTGATCAGCTTCTAACTCATTGGTTCACTACCTCCTTTGTCAATCAGATTGTGAAGGACATAGCTATGGGGGCATGTGTAACTGAGGAACAAGCCATTGCGTACGCCCAGTACCTTAATATTGTGTACTCTCCGTCTGGTGCATTGTATGACATCTTGCCTGATGCTCCTCGACCTGTAACTTCTAAACCACCAGCGACTCCATCTATTGATGGTATTATTGGTTCTGTATCTTAGACTTCTCAGGAGTCTTCTTCATCAAACTCTGGGAAGCATAAGTCTACTTCTTCCAACAATGTTGCTTCTCAGTCCACCTCGAATTTTGGCAAACCCGCAAAATTTAATTCCGTTTAGGCCAATCCTATGGATAACACTTCTAAAGGTAAGAACAAGAGTAAAGGTAAGGCCAAATTCGATACCCCGAAACAGGATTCTCAGAAACCTCGTGCTGCCGATGGTTCTCAACACAAACTGAACTACCCTTGTTTGATTTGTGATGAAGAGCACTTCACCAAGCACTGTCCTCAACGGTCCAAAGTGAGACGATTGCTCAAAGGCACCCAGGGAGCTCTAACTGTTCTTAAAGAACCTTTCCCGTCTCAACAAACCCAGATGGTAGAGCAACCTCAGTCCTCTGCCCCATTTGGCTCTCAGGTATTCATGATGAACGATTTTGCACCCGTTACTATTGCTACTCGATCGAAAGATTATCTGGATCGCGTCAAGCAGCGGGGAAGGAGATCACTGATGGTCCTCCTCCTCCACCTGTTTGTGGCCCTCTTAATATTGAAATGCCTCGCGCCAAATCTGTTATATGACCACCTTTCAAGGGTGTACTCTGCAGGTCTTCTTACAATCCTAATGCCCGTGCCACTCAGCATTACAGTATTTTTGAAGATTTGGCTTTGCGCCATCTGCGATGTCTGCTTTAGAATTAATTTAGAGTTATCTTTCTCAACGGAAGGCTTTGTTTTCTATGATTGGTGGGATTGACCCTGCTGATACTAGCCTTCTCGCTTTTGATTTAGAGAATTTCTTCCCACGACTTCCGCATCAGATTGCACTTATTATCCAAGTTGGTGTTAACGGTTGGAATATTCACCAGGAAGTTGTGGATGAGGGTGTTTCTACATGTGTCACGTCATATGCTTGTTGAAAATTCATTGGTTCTCTAGCTCTCACTTCCTCACCAAATGCCCTTGAAGCATTTGATGGAAGGGAATCTAAACCTCTTGGTGTTCTCGCTAGTTTTCTGATTACATTGGAAGGGAAGATAGTCAATGTCGAGGTTGAAGTAGTTGACGCTAAGCTCAATTACAATCTTCTCCTTGGACATAGTTGGACTCACGCCATGCTATGTGTTCTGTCCACTCTCTTTCATGTTTTGAATTTTTTTCACGAAGGAAAGATTGTTACTGTTTCTCAATTGTCTTTTTTCACTTCTTCTTCTGAGAAAAACATTCCGTACGTGGATCAAATTCATATTCCCTATGAGAGCGTAGGGCCAAGCCTTTTCAAGGACCCTGCCCTCCTGGGTATTTTTCCCCTTCCTCCACCAAACACTGTTCAGGTCAACATGATCTCTCAGTCTGATGACCCATGGATTATCCCTTCACCTAAACAAATCAATTCTTTCAGAGATTAGATGCTGTTGAGTCTGATTTAGATTGACTATTGTGAACTCATAGCAGCTTCGGACACTCCATCCTCTGATTTTGCTCCTTCGAGCATATCTCTTGACATTTATTCTCAATCCCCTTGGCTTGGTGATTCCATTTCGCCTGATCCTTTGAAATAAGTGTTTCCCTCCGATGAGGACATTTTGGAAACCATGTCTCATGAAAATCTGTCGTGGGACGATGGTCATCATCGTTCCTCGTTTATGCCTAGTCTCAGGGCCATGTCTAAGTGTCTTGAGCGATTTTCATCTCAAGTTCCTTCTCCTCCGCTTCAAACGCCTATTCAGACACATGAAGTTTTTTCGGAGGGTAACTTGAGTAACATTACAAAGACGATGCCTATTGAAATTTTTGTTAAACCGAGAATCATCGAGAACATCCACATCAGGGTCACTTGTTCTTCAGATGAAGTACAAGTTTACACTATCATTTTTTGCGAGTTCCATGGTGTCTTTGCATGGTCCTACAAAGAAATGCCTGGCATTGATCCTAGTATAGTGGTGCATGAAATTCCTACTTACCCCAGTTCGAAACCTATTCGCCAGCATCTTCATCCAGTGCACCCTAGAAAAGCTACTTCAATTAAGGTTGAAGTCGAAAAAATTCTCAAAGTTGGTTTCATTTATCTGATTCCATTGACAGAATGGGTCTCTAATATTGTTCCTGTGGATAAGAAATAGGGAAAAATTCGGGTCTGTGTTGATTATCGTGATATCAATCGAGCTTGTACCAAGGATAATTATCCTACTCCCTTTATTGATCAAATCATTTATGACTGTGCCGGGAGCGAGATTTTTTCCCTCATGGACGGTTTTTCTGGTTATAATCAGATTAACATTCTCCTGATTGATCAACATAAGATTGACTTCATCCGTCCTTGGGATACCTTCGCATATAAGAAGCTCCATTTTGGCTTAAAGAATGTTGAGGCCACATTTTAGCGAGCGATGTCATATGCCTTTCATGATATTCGTCACATCATTCAGCCTTATCTGGATGACCTTCCGGCTCATTCAGCTAAGCGTAGGGATCATCCTGACCATCTTCATCAGATTTTTCTTTGTTGTAGATGCTACAACATTTGGCTTAATCCGCACAAGTGTGTCTTCTGCGTTGATTCTGGTAGACTCTTGGGGTTTATCATGTCCAAATACAGAATTCGCCTCGATCCGCTAAAGGTTGAGGCTATTATAAATCTCCCCTCTCCCTCCTCATTGCATCAGTTGCAGAGTTTACAAGGGAAGGCTAATTTTCTACGCCATTTCATACCTAACTATGCAGAAGTGGATAAAGGATTCACACGATTATTAAAGCAAGGCATCCCCTTCTGTTGGGATGAAATTTCTCAAAAGTATTTTGATGCATTGAAGACATTTCTTGTCAATGCTCCTCTACTATATCCTCCAAATTATCATCGTGATTTTTCCCTCTATTTAGCCGCCGCTTTCAGCATGATTGCCATGGTTCTGGTACAAGACGATGATGACGGTCATGAGCATGTTATCTATTACTTGTCTCATAACCTTCTTAACCCTGAAACACACTATGAAAATTTTGAGAAGTTAGCGTTAGCTGCAGTTCAGTGTTTTCGTCATTATATTCTTTTGCATACTGTGACTGTGATTTATGATTGCAACCCTATGACCTACTTATTGTCTCAAAAATTGCTGAGGGGAAAATACTCAAAGTGGATTGTCATCCTCCAAGAGATGGATTTGGAATTTACTGCTGCAAATTCAAAGAAATCATTGATCTTTACTGATTTGATCTGTTCCCTCCTTTCTGAATCCTCTCCCTCTCATTCTGAGGAATACATTCTAGACGATTCGCTTTTCTTGATTAATGGTGTTAATGGTGTTATTTCTTGTCTATATTTGTGATTTATTAGTATTCCACCACTAATAAATTCATTACATAGCTATTCGTTTAGTAGTATATTACAACAATGACTTGTTAAAGGAATATGATTCCAGTTTGTTTGAACATCATAAACTGGAAGGAAATTTAGCATTGAATTAGAAAAATGGAATATTTTCTGAAAAATATGTTTTATGATCAAATATAGCCCCGTTTCTTGATCATTAAAAAAAAACAATCATGAAAATAAGAAATGATTTTGGACACGATGAATTACAAAAATCTCCAGCTTAAAAACATGTTAGCATATTCAATTTTTTCTGCATCAGAGAAAAATGAATGAGTAACCTTAAGTTTTCTTTCAATATTTATAGAATTATTTCATAGATTCTAAATGGAAATTTCATGTGCTAATCTCGCTCAATTAATTGTAGGGAAAACAAGTGGCATACATAATGTGTTGACTTATGGGAATCATATTCCTTTTTTGCCTAGAGTAGTATGTTGATAATTGAAGATTAGTATTTTGAAGCTATATTCCCGTTTAGTATCCCAATTTACAAAGTCTTATCTTATTTTTTTTTAGTTTCTTGTAGTAATCTTGTGTCAACAATACTTTGCTCCGCCTATTAGATTTCTACTAACCAGTTTTATTGTTGAAGTGTCGCTGCTTCTTGAAGATAACTAGAGGAAACGATATAACTACAAAAGTGGAGCATGAGACATTCTTAGTAGAAATTTCTAGCTATATTGTGTTTATTTGTGACATTTTATTTTCTTTGTTTATACAGGTCATCAGGCCACATAGCTGCCACTATTTCCCAACTGAAGAAAACTTGTTCAAGTTTCTTGCTTTTATGGGGAAAAATTGCATTAACAATATTGCTGATCTTGAGGTATATATCCTATAAATATTTTATAGTCTAATTTAGTTTATATTCTAGTGTTCATCGACTTTCATGTCTTATACATTGAATTGTATCCTCTCTCTTTTTTTTGTCAGAAAAGAAACTTAGTATTGATGGTAAGAAGCAAGGATTGAAGAAAGAAGAGAACAAATAACACTAGAGCGACAAAATGAAAATTAAAGAGAGAAGATAATTGGTCTAGTGGTACCCGTAGAGTCAATATCTTGCATAAGACACACATAGGGAATGATGATCAAGTCTTCAGAGTTGGTGAATTCACTTGCAATACCTTGGCAAAACAATCAGGGTTGGTGAATTCACTTGCAATGCCCTGGCAAGACAATGAGAATGTTTAAAGTAATGAAACATTATTTCATGTGTAAATTGTACTCCAACTAATATTAAGGTGGAAACTTATATTGTAATACTTGAAATTTTATATAATATAATTTATGTGGTTGGAATTATTTATAATTGCACTGGATATTACATAGTATTGTAATTAACACATGTAACTTTTTGTTTTCATACTAGATGAACATGTACATTGTATGATTTTTTTATTAAATTTAGTTTCAAAATCATACTAATTAATTTATGTTGATTAATAATGAACATATAAAATCCATCTAAAACTTCTAAATTAGTAGCTTATGTTTATTAATGATGAATACAAATAAAATGAATATACTACTAAATTAGTTGCTTATAACAATTGTTAATGAAAGTAAAATGAAATGAATATAAACTACTAAAGTAGTAATTTATATAATGAATATGAAACTACAAAAAAAAATACACTACTGCAAATGATAAATTTGTGATTACAAATGACGACTAAATTGTGCACATATACGACTATTAGTAGCTAATTTACATTAGCTTATAACACGACCAAAATTTACTCATATTTATTTGGTCATTAATTGGTTTCAAACAATGACTAAAATTTGCATATATATGACTATTAGTAGCAAATTTACAGTATCTTATAACACGACCAACATTTTAGTCATATTTCTTTGGTCATTAATTAGTTTTATATGGTGATCATTTAGTAATATATTTTGTTGTATATTTGGTCATTAACTGCAGCAATAAATGACCAAATCAATGACTAAATTAATGACCAAATATACTACTAGACAATAAAATCAATGACCAAATCAATAATCAAATTAATGACTAAATCGATGACCAAATCAATGACTAAATCAATGACCAAATCAATGACTACAATGACTAAATTAATGACCAAATATACTACTACCAACAAAATTGAGACAACCAATTAATGACTAAGCTAAAAACGACTAAAATTTGGTCGCGTTATAAGATACTGTAAATTAGCTACTATTGGTCACTGACCGAAAAATAGTCGTTTATATGCAAATTATAGTCATTTTTTTAGTAATTAATTAGCCATTTTTTACTAGTGTACCTAGTATACGTTTACTCCTTTTACGGGCTAGGATAGATTATTTACGAAAAAAGGAATACCTTAGCCTATTGCAACTAAGAGGTTCTTTCATATTTTTTTTCTACCTTTTCGGATCTGAGAGACTATCGATGAAAAGGCCCATGTTGAAGTTTTATTTTTTGCCTTCTTTTCAAACTCTCTAAACATGAAAAGATGCCAAGTTCTCCCTTTGTCAGACTCGTTAAACCCTGATGACATCGGACTTTGTTGCCATGACATTACCCAAGTTCCTCCTTCCTAGGGCTCGTAAAATTTACTAGGTTGGATTTTTCTGAAGGAAAAACTTACATTGCAAGCATATGCTATCCCCTTCAAGCTTGTTTTCAAAAATAATTGGGGTACTCACCAGAAATGGTGGGGGGAAAATGGAACCAAGTTCTAGTTACATTGGCAGTATGTCACTCTTGAACATGACACTTGTCTGCATTTGTGTCGGGTTGGGGACATCTCATTTCGTCAATTTTTCCTCCACGGTTTTGGGTAATCTCTTTTGACCTTTCATTTTCTCTCTGCCACGTCATCATGACCTAAAATCCCTTGATGTCAAATACTGTTAAATCTAGTGCCATGTCATTGATATGTTCAAGAGAAGTTTGCCTTTGTAGTTGTCAACCTCCCTCTGATTCTCTATTTGTCCTGATTCACTTTCATCATGTTCCTCTATCTCGTGTTGATGATGTGGGAAACATTATGGCCCTCCTTCGACCAAGTCATTTCCTATCGAATTTAGTAGTAATTTGATCTAGAGACTCCCTTCCAGTACCTTGGAGCCTGCATGCCTCAATGGCAGGTTTTTCGCATTCGACATAAGGTTCACATAATTGGCCTTTGATTGAGTGATTCTGCGGGTGTTTGATGTCAGATCATTGTTCACATTCCATGGATTATACCTTTCGTACCTTGAGGGTCATTTTCATTATTGGTGGTTTCTCTCGCATCTATTAATGACTTGCATCATTGGCTGGTAATCAGATGATTTTCTTGCATGTTCGACTTTAGCTCATACATTCACATGTTTGAAATTGTACTTGTTCGGGTCGAGATGGAGCACAAGACACTGGGTTTTGTTTGATAAATTCCAAACTGTGGATTTTTATGGATTATCATGACTTATTGCATGAATCTTTTGATTGGATGGTTGTGACCATACCTGAGTCCATTTTTTGATCCTTGCTATTGGATGGTTGCATCCACACCTTGGATCTCCATTGTTATGGATGGCTGCGCCCATGCCACATGTTCATGTATCAGAGATATTAGTTATATTTGTAATTGCAGGTTTTTCGACAATGGTGTTTGGTTTGAATGCATTCTCATAAATCATTTCGCCCCTCCCTCTCCCTTAGACCCCATGCTTTAGGGGGCATATGTTACACAACATTTTGTCACTGCCCCTACAATCCCCAACTTGCACATTGGAGGTTCATTTCTATGACTAATAAGAAGTGTCATGCCTTGCGAAGACCATCATTGCATCCATTTACATAAGAGAAATATTCCTTTTGTTAACAATTCCCTGAGCAGAGCTTCAAAAACCCTTGTTTTTGCCTTGGCGCGAGTAGCCAGTTCTACTCTCGCACCGATGTGGAAGATTAACATTGGGCCCCGCACTAGTTGGCACTCTATCCCAGTTATACACCCGCACTGAGTTGTTTATGGAATGTTTTTTTTTAAATAGAGGTGAAGATTCCACTTCAACAACTTCGAGGACGATTCATTGGGAGTGGTTGGACCGAATAACCATGGACTCCCTCCTTTATTTTATGGTTTCCAACTCCCATGAGAACCTCCTAAAGGATAGGTCTCCCTCCCACCTTTGTAGGGATCCTAACCTCCTCCTTTTCCTCTATAAAAATAAGCTATCTCTCCTTGCATAAGCTAGCTGAACATGGAGAATTGAGTATACAATAGTAGAATTGTTGAAGAGATAGAACAAGAAGTAACTCTGTTGAGAGAGCTTAAGTCCATGCCCTCATCCCGTCCGAATCCCCTTATAGGTATCTGAGACGTGCTTCGGCTAAACCTTGTTGGAGGAGACTGCAACATCAAATCTTTGGTTGTACCTCTTCCTTCTATCAATATATACGTGACTATTGTTTGGGTTCCCATTTTGTGTTATGTTGTTTGTTTTAACACAATATGCTTAGCCCTCTTTGACTAGTTAGTGATTACGAATGGCATTATTATGTTGTATGCTACTCTTGTTTACTTTTTTATGTGCAAGTATCCGAGCATGACTGTAGACAGATTTTGACTTTCCAAGGCAGGAGCGAGAGGCCACCACCACTACAGCCGTAACGACAGCATTGGATTCCAGGTAGGTCGATCTACTATGTCCTCTTTCATTCTGTAATTAGGAATCTACACTCTAGCATGTCTCTTTATTTCTAGACCCACTCTAGGGCTAGATGGATCGTCTTTGTCCACAGAGAGGATTTACCTGCTTAACAAATATCACCAAAGAATAATCTATCAGTACTTTTATAGAGAAATGTGTATGTTGGATAAATGATACTCATGTGAATTTGTTGCCAAGTGAAAATAAGACAAAATATACTGCAAATATGGAACTAATTCACAACAAGCTATCAGGTAGCGGGAAGCACAAAGATCATGGATGAAGTTTTATTTTAGAAGAATTGTATACTGGTGAATCAGCCAATTCGAGAAGTCCTATGAGAACAAGAGGTGTTGAAGGAGATATAAACGTAGAAGTTGACAATGGTATGTTATCTAATTGGATTAGTGTTTTCTTTGCATAAAATTGGGAAACAATGGCACAAATTGTTGAGGAAACTATTATTTTTTATGACGGTTCTGTCACATTTCAAAATGAAAAGTATGACAGCAGGAGTAAAAAAATGAAGATTGAGAAGGTAAAGCTTCACAAAAATAAGGTATTAGACCAAACAGAAATGCATGTCGATTTTTCTGGAGTTGCAACCACATCGGTCATGGATCTGCATCAAGTTACCGACAACTTGTTTTTAGACTCTCTTAGTCAAAAGGAAGCAGAAAACTTGAGACTAAAAACAAGAATAAAGGACCTAGAATATGCTCTAAATTTGGGTCTTTTGTCGATGACTCCATTGACAATATGGATAGCAGTGTCGGTAGTTACTACTAGCGGCACATCATATAGATTTTCTAAATCTATCAATTTCCTTAATGTGGTGAAAACATCTATTATCAGAAATATATACCAATGGTTGCAAATCATTGAACATGCATGGCAAGTAACTTTCGATCTAGAGAATTTGGCACAAAGAACTAAGTTATTTGTCAAATGCATTCAATGTCATCTTGAAGGAGACATGTGTTTCATGAAAAATGAATTATTTGCTTTCAGCGAAAGACTTGATTTACTTTCTAATGCAAAGAAAAAATGATAGGAACTGCTAAATTCTAATTGAGTGAAGAAACTCAAAGTTACATGGTCTCAAAGAATTAGAAGAATGGAGAACATTATTTCTTAATATGATAACATAAAGAATCGAAGAGAAAATTCATATGTCAAATCCATACATATTGTGCAGAATCTAAATGGTCCACATATCACATATGGCTCTCGATTAATTTAAAGAGAAATATTAACAGTTGAATTGGATAAGATAAAACAGTCAAAGGAAAAATAATTCGATGATATAACTTATTTTAGTATGCATGAAAATATGGAATGGATTATTAGCTTTGTTTAATGTTAATAAACATAACTCTGATTTAGTTACAGAATTGCAAAGAGAAGCCATGGAAATTGAAAAAGAGATATTCAGTCAAGGTGTCAAACTGAAAATTACAGCTGCTCCTGTGAAAGATTGCATACAAGGAAAGTTCTGAGAAGTTGCTTCAAGAAGCTACAAACTCGAAAAACAATTAGCACTTAAATAATTAGGACATATGCTTTTACATACTGTAAGTTTTCTTAAATATTAGAATATTTGTTTTCTTGTTTACTAGTGATTAAATGTTCAGGTTTTTATATATTTTATTATGAATTGAGTATATCTTTGGATGCGGTTTTTTTATTTTCATTGAAAATGGGTTTTTCATAGAATGGTTCATGGGATTCCAATTCATGTACTTTTGCAGCTAGGTATAACTATTTTGATAAACTCTTTAGAAATCAAGTGTTATTTTCAGTATCCAAAATTTCCGAAGTGGTTTACATTTGCACATGGTTTTTTTCCACATATATTTGTTTCAAAGTTACATTATCATTTACTACATGTATTTAATTTATTGTAGAACAATTTTTGTTATTTTTCTTAAATGCATATGCGCAAAGTTAAAGAGACAAAAACACTTAAATGGCAGTCGTGAATATGCTAGTGAACTCGGCTTCATAAAAAATATTTCTATGGACATAATAGCTATTATGAGTACCTATATAGTATTATTGTTACTCCAATTGTATAACTTATTATTAAAAATTGAGTGCTTTGTGCAAATTCTGACACTCTTTACCAATTTTGTGAATGATTTGAAGATGATTGCTCTTTTGTTGATCATAATGAAAATAAATATTCAATGGTTGTTTTTTTTTTTTTTTTGGAAATTTGTTTCATCTTTGATGTTTATTTTAATCATAGTTATGGTAATTACCATTTGAATCTGGATACAATTCTTGTTACTGTAATTGTTTTTAGTATTGTTCAAGACTTTTCAAGGAAAAATAGTGATTACTTTGTTCTAAGCCTGGATATATTTTCCATTTATGTGCAATTTTGTGATAAAAATTGGAACTTAATTGACTCATTCATAGTATGTTTTGCACATTCATTTTACCACAATAGAATTCTTCATTATGATGAGGTAAGTCTGTTTTTCATTATTGTTGGTTATTTGGTTAACATATTATTGCTACTTGGAAGAATGTTTCAAGAATATATGATGGTATTTGAGGCAAGTTCAACTGTATGAATGAAAGATACTGAGGGAAGCTTGATATCTAGTACCTAGCAACTGTGAAGTCAAGATATGGACATATTGAGATTGAAAGGTAGTGATGCAAGAAGATAACCTAAAGGTAAAATGAAGATCACTTTCAAGAAGAAGCTATGATTAAATTGAAGTTTTGGAAGGCTCAATGTGATCCCTTCATATCAAAGAATAAAGTGATGAGAAAGAAAAATTGGCATGGAACATGTCATTAAGAGAAGGTGGTTCCATGATACCTCAAAAGAAAGAAAGCTCAATGATGCAAAGGAAAGAGGGTGTCAGAAAGCTATGTATAAATTGTAGTTGATAGTCTCACGAAGACAAGTTTTAAGGCTTATGATGATAACTTTCCCAAATAAAAGTAAGTCTATATCTCCTATTATTTTATGATGATGACTTGTCTAGGAGCAAGGTTCTATTCTCAATATTAAAGGATGTCCTCTCTGGTTGAGAGAGAGTGATGTTTGACATCACATGTGCCTTCTCCTCTTCAGGCTATGAAGAGAGAATGGTGGAGGATCGGATAAGCATTTTTAGTTTCCTTGAGGATATAACATCCAAGAAAGGAAAGGTACTGGCACTATTTGAGGATGGGATAGGTATCCAAGAGAATAGTGGTCGAAGAGGACCGATATTCTTTGAGGACTCAGGTATGGAGATCCAAGATATGAATATCCCTAAAAGGACATACCTTGTAGACATATAAGTGGGGTATATACCTTGTATAGGTAGTGAAATATCATACGTAAATCCTCCCACCATAATTCTCTTGATCAAAGTAGAGCTTGTCCAGTTAATCCTCAGGAACAATGTTGGTCATGGTGATTATGATTATAGTATAGCTTATCAATCCAACTCTTCTTGTGTGAACTCTTCATTTTGAGATATGATGTTGTACTAGTTGTACAATTATGAATACTTCCCTGGTTAATAGGTAGTGTTTTGAAATGTTACTAGTTTCGGTCTTCATAATTTTTGTACTCATTTTAATATGTATCATATGTAACAAACAATAAAAAGAAGAAATAAAAGATATTATAATTAAAGCATGGGTTTCATGCTCATTATTGATGGTATTCTAGGTAAAACCATGTTCTTTGTGCTTCTAGGGTTTTTAGGTCTTAGGATTTATTGTCACGAGTCAATGGAGTCAACATCATGTTTATAAGACCCTTATGGGAAATTTTTAAATGTAAAAAGAATTATTTTTTGAGTCTAGAAAGACTTGGAATCTCCAAGAGTACAAGTTGGCCCTGGGATCATCAAGTAGATCTAAAGGAGGGAATTTGACCCCTTGACAAGGCTATATAAAGGAGAAATTTGAATTCATTTGAGACATACTCACTCACAAGTTATCTCTACAAGAAAGAGCTTGATTTGTAGTTGGGAAGGGAAGAAAAAGGAGAGTGAAGGTCTAGAAGAGGATGGGAGGACAAAATTCTTGTTTTTCAGTTCTATCTCTCTCACACATGCGAAACATAGGGTTTCTATATTACAAAAATCTAGTAGCTGGGAGAGAGAAAACCCTTATGTTAACCTCGTGAACCTTGGGAGAGTTGTCTTGCTCTAAGTAGGTCTTAGGAAGAGGATATATTAGGTTTTCCAAGAAGCCGCAAGGAAAAAAAAATTGGGTTGAAGTTGCAGGTAAAATTGTAACGTTGTAGTTGGCAGGTCAAAGTTACAAGGTGTAGCAGTTTTGTGCAGACTAAAGGAATTATTTGAGAAAGGGACAACTTGGTACTGGAAGAAGGACTTGGTCTAGGGATTGAGTCTTTGTATCTCGTCTGAAGGAGATTCTAGGAAGATAAGAGTTTATGGGTTTTTCCCTTTGGTTTTTCCCTAGCTAAGAGCCTATATTTGTGTCCTCCTTTTGTTGTTGTTATTGTTCTTCATATTGTTTGATGAAATATCTAACTAAAGAAACTAAATATTGTTGTCGCTTTACATTTTCTAACACTACCGACTCCTCCCCCATTTATTGTTTCCTTAGTAATTTCATAACCTCGGATACTCTAAATATTTGTATCAACCAAATAATTTATTGCCATGGATTGCTTTCATGGTTAGGTTTTATACCATATCCCCCCTTGTTGGATTACCTCTCTCATGGATACTCATAGTTCATATTAGTCTCCACTTCTTCACTAGTTATTTTTCATTTTACATCAAATATATAAATACAAGTGTTTTGGCTCTTTTACCTCATTCACTTTCACTTTCCTACACAAGCCCTTAACCTAATTAATTACAATACTATTGGGGAACTAAAGGCTAGGGTGTTACAGTCATGTTCATTCGAATTTGACTCCCTTTATAATAATGATGTAATTACATGTGTAAAACTAAATAATATTTATTTGAACCTTTTGTAATATCTAGCTAATCCCATAAATTAAAACACTTCTAAAATTTTCTTCAGGGTATGCCATCTACTAGTCCTTCCTTAACAATAGCATACCCAAAATAATGAATATTCCTTTTATAAAGGGAATATTTCTTAACTTAACAAACATTAATTGGGCATACCTCATTTTGGAATTTGTATACTAATATATTCATCATTTCTCATTTCTTGATGCTATCTTGACCTCACATCTATCTTTAAATGTGTTTTTTCTTCTTTTAGTTGATCAAATAAGTCATCAATTTTGGTAGAGGATATTCATTTCTCACAATGACTATATTCAACTACTTAAAATCAATGCATGGTTTCAAATTTATATATTTCCTCTTCACAAAGAGTACCCATGCTCCCCAAGGAGATAGACTTGGGCATATGCACCCCTCCTTTAACAAATATTCAAATTTAATTTGTAGCCCCTTCAATTATAGTGTACTAATTCTATATGGAGTCTTAAATATTGGGATGGTTTTAGGAACCAAATTTTTAGGTCCCTATATTACTAGTGTAGTCCATTATTGTTGTTAGTGCAGCCCCCTTATTGTTATTGGTGTACCCCTATAACCCCCATATTTTTATTATTGTGCCCTTACATTATTATTGTTAGGTCGGATAGGATTATATTGTGACCCCATGGACTCCTATATATAGAAGGAGGTTTTGTCATTTATATCATCCAAGAATTTTTCATTTATGTAATGTAAAGGAGGTTTTCCCCTCGAAGTGATTGATTTATAAGGCATTGATCTCCCTTTTCTTCGAATTTTGGAGTTGGTTTCATAACATTTGGTATCAGGTTGGAAAGAAAAATTGAATGTAAAATTATGGTGACAAGGAATCCTCCCACTCACATATATAAATATGGAAGTGTTGCTAATCCTAAACTTCCACAACCTACAAGGTTGACACCACAACAATTGGAAGAAAAAAGAGAAAAAGGGCTTTGCTACAGTTTTGATAGAAAATAAACTAAAGGTAATAAGTGTGGTGATAAGAAATTATTTTACATAGATTGTGAAGAGGAGGAAGAAAATGAACAAGAAACTTCAAAAGAAGAGGATATACACCAGAAACCAAACGTAGAGAAAGAAGAAATGAGTCTGACCATATTGTGTGATGCATTGGCAGGAATTACCACTCCTCAAAATCTCAAGATAGAAGGACATATCAAGAAGAAAAAGGTAATAGTGTTGATTGATTTGGGTAGTACCCGTAATTTTATTTATTGTAAGGTAGCCAAGGAATTGAATTGCTTCTTATACCCAACACCATAATGTCAAGTGATGGTTGCAAATGGAGGAAATATAAATTTCTCTAAAAAATTCCATAATATCAAGCTAACCATGTGGAAATATGTATTGAATAGTCCAATGGTTTCCATTCCAATGGGATGTGTTGATGTTGTACTAGGAGTACAATGGTTACAATCTTTGGGGACGGTAGCTTTTAATTTTCAAGAACTTTTCTTGAATTTTTTTCGGAAGGAAAGGAAGTCGAATTACAGGGTATAGTAGGGAATCCAAGAAATATAATAAGCTCTAATGTCATGAAAAAGATTCTGAATAAAGAACAATAAGGTGTAATTTCACAATTATGCTCGCTAGAATTTCCAACATCAAAATCATCTATTTCTCCAAATATCCAAAAAGTATTGGACAATCATTCAAAGGTGTTTGAAACTCCCAAATGGCTCCCACCTATTCGTGATCATGATCATGCTATTAATTTGATTCCGGGAAGTGTTCCTCCAAACATCAGGCCTTACATATATCCATATGTCCAAAAGAGAGAAATTGAACGTATGATTGCAGAAATGTTAGAGGCTAGTATAATTCAAACTAGTCAAAATTCTTTCTCTGCTCCAGTAGTATTGGTGCACAAGAAGGATGGATCATGGTGCATGTGTCCGAATTATAGGAAGCTCAATAAGCTCACTATTGAAGATAAATTTCCCATTCATGTGATTGATGAATTATTGGATGAATTACATGGAGCAATTTATTTTACCAAGTTGGACCTCTGTTCAAAATATCATCAAATTAGAATGAAGACTGGAGATATTCCAAAAATACCATTTCAAACTCATGAGGGTCATTATGAATTTTTGGTCATGCCTTTTGGCATTACCAATGCACCTTCTACATTTCAAGTGTTGATGAATTCCATTTTCAAACCCTTCCTTAGAAAATTTTTGTTATTATTTTTTTATGATATACTAATCTACAGCAGGCCTTGGAAGGATCATGTTCAACAAGTTGACAGGGTGCTCAAACTATTGGTAGAGAAACAATTATATGCAAAAACCTCCAAATGTTTCTTTGGAGTACAAGAGGTGGAATATTTGGGTCGTATTATATCTCACGAGTGTGTTAAGGTAGACCCTAACAAAATTAAAGCCATTAAGGAATGGAAATTCCCCACAACCATAAAGTATTTGTGAGGATTTCTCCAGTTAACAGGGTATTATCGCAATTTTGTTAAGAATTATGGGAGAATAGTAGCACCTCTAACAACATTATTGAATAAAGAAGCATTTTCATGGACTCTTGAAACAACTAAGGCCTTTGAACATCGTAAAGAGGAAATGTGCCTAGCACCAGTCTTAGCTACGCCAAACTTCACAAAAACATTTATTGTGGAATGTGATGCCTCAGGAAATGGAATTGGTGTTGTTTTAATGACCCATTGCTTTTGAAAGTCATCCAATAAAATGAAATTATTTACATAAAAGAATTTATGAGAAGGAAAAGTTGGCAATGCTACAAGCACTAAATAAATGGTGACCTTACCTAATGGGAAGACACTTCAAGGTAAAAACTAATCATGATAGTCTTAAACACTTTTTGGAACAAAGACTATCTTCAAAAGAGCAACAAAAAAAGGTCACAAAGATTTTGGGTTATGACTTTGAAATCATCTACAAAAAAGGGAAGCTAATTGTTGTTGCAGATGCACTCTCAAGAAAGAATGAAGAGGTGGAATAATTTCTTTGTGTCATTTCTATTATCCAACCAGATTGGATAACTGAAGCAAGGGATGAATGGAAGAAGGATGAAGAAGTGTGGACACTCATTCAAAAGTTGCAGCAATATCCTAGTACATCTGATACATTTAGTTGGAAAAATGATTCCTTATGGTACAATATCACTTATATCTTTGCAAGAATTCCCAACCAAAACAAAATATTATTTTGGAATTGCACACTTCTCCTTTAGGAGGACACTCCGGATTTTTAAAACTTACCATAGGGTGAAGAAATAATGTTTTGGGATGGCCTTAAATCTAATATTCAAAATTTTGTGGCGGAATGTTTGGTTTGCCAACAAAATAAATTTGATACAACTAAGACCTCGGGTCTTTTACAACCTTTATCCATTCCGAGTCAATGTTGGGAGGAGATTTCAATGGATTTTATCACAGGTTTATCTAATTCTGAAGGAAAGAGTGTCATCATGGTGGTAGTTGATAGAATTACCAAGTATGCACACCTTTGTGCATTATCACATCCATTTAAAGCAAGCATGGGGCCATATCGCATTTATGGAAACAATTCAAATCTACATGGAAACCCAAAATATTATTGTATTCGACAAAGAGATCCCATTTTTACCGGAAATTTTTGGACGAAATTATTTTCTTGTTTGGGTACTCAACTAGCTCATAGTTCATCTTATCATCCTCAATTTGATGGTCAAACTGAGATAGTGAACAAATGTTTGGAAGGATATCTTCGTTATTTTGTATCTGATTAAAAACAATGGGTCAAGTGGTTACCTCTGGTTGAATGGTGGTATAACACTTCCTTCCATACTGTAGCAAAAATGAACCCATTTATGGCACTTTATGGATATCATCCACCGTCCATCACATCATCTTTAAGAGAAAATTCTAAGGTTCAAGCAGTGGAAGAGCATCAACAACAAGTTCTCCAACTCTTAAAGGATAACTTAAATTTGGCACAAAATCGAATGAAACAATAGGCAGATCAACATCTAAGCGAGATAAGTTTTGATGTAGGAGACTAGGTATTTTTACAGCTACAACCATGCAAACAAAAGTCCCGCAAGCAAGCTAAGAAGGATAATAAATTATCACCAAAGTACTATGGTCCTTACAAGGTGTTGCAAAATATTGGTACTATGGCATACAAACTGGAGCTTCCTGCTTCTTCGCGAGTGCATCATGTTTTCCATGTTTCATGCTTAAAGAAGGTATAGGTGACAAACTTCAAGTTCAAACAATATTGCTAGAACTTGATGATGAAGGAAAAAACATATTAGAACCTGAAGCAGTCACGGAAACAAGAACTCGACAGCTACAAAATCAATCAATTACAGAGTATCTCATCAAATGGAAGAACTTACCCACTGAAGATTCTACATGGGAGGATGAGAATTTATACATAAGCATCCAGAGCTACTCAAGAGTTCAGAACATCAATTTTTTGAAGGAGAGGGGCATGTTAGGTCCCTATATTACTAGTGTAGTCCCTTATTGTTGTTAGTGTAGCCCCCTTACTGTTATTATTGTACCCCTGTAACCCCCATATTGTTGTTATTGTCCCCTTACATTATTATTGTTAGGTCGGCTTGGATTATATTGTGACCACATGGAATACTATATATAAAAGGAGGTTTTGTCATTTGTATCATCCAAGAATTGTTCATTTATGTAATGTAAAGGAGGTCGCCCCCTTGAAGTGGTTGATTTCTAAGGCGATGATCTCTCTTTTCTTCTATTTTTGGAGTTGGTTTCCTAACACAAATCAACAAACAAATCAATCTCTTTGAGGTGACAAACCATGTACCTCCATAAACATATTTGGAAACTCCCATAGTACTCGGAAGTGCTCAAGAATTGGTCCTTTATTCTTTATTGAATATTTCACATGAGTTTCATACAATTTAAACACTTTTTTAAAACATCTCTTCAGTTGCAATGATGGAATATATCTTATGGAAAATAAGTTTTTAAGTTCCTTTCACTATCCTCTACTTTCCTTCTTCATCAAGGCAAGTAAAAATCTTTTTATGGCAACCTAGAACAACATGATGTGCATCTATGATCCAAGTTGTAATGTCTTCATTTCAACAAAAGTATTGACTTCATTCATATCAAATTAAAAACCCTTTACTAATTCTTTGATAATCCTTATAGTCCTATTAGACAACTTAACCAACCATTCTCTATCAATATTACTTCGCTTCATGTGACATATTCCAACTAATTAGGAGTAATATAATTTTGAATTTCTTCTAAAAAAATCAATTAGAATCATAATAGAGTGATTGGAAATATGAACTTTGACCTAGATTATGTTTGAGCAGGGATTTTCTTATCAATTATTCAAGGATGAATATATTTTGGGAAAGTTCCTAACCATGTATTCCGCTACATTTTCTTCTTGAATGTTGTGCACAATGCTGATTATATATTCCTTACAAGGACAATTTTTACACAAATGGTTTCATTCACATCCCCAAAATTGATCAACTACCTTATCCTTTTTCGATTGTACTTTTTCCTAATTTCTATCTTACATCCAATCTTGGTTTGTTAATTTTTTTGACATGTGTTAGGATTGTCTCTAAAGAAATGATATTTAAATTATTTCTTCCTTTGAACCTACTTTTCCTTTTTCTTACCTCTCTAATACTTTTGAAACTATGCCTTTCCTTCGTTCTAATCATATAATTGCTTAAATTTCTTCCTAATTGTCTCATCAATAATATTTGGCCTATAGAACTCGACTTTATCTCTATAGAAAGTAGGCAACCAACTTAGAAATCTCTATTATTTTTCCTCCTCATATTTAATATACCCAACATATCTCAACGTTTCTATAAAAAATTTTCTCATATTCTTCCATAGTCATAGTCCCCAACTTGATTTGAAATAACTCCATATTTTTGTCATAGCAATGCTTAAAAAGGGTACTTCTGCTTGAAGTACTTATTTCACTACCTCTATGAAATCCTATTCTCAATGATGTGCTTAACTTGCTTTACTTGATCCCACCACATGGAATATTTTCCTTGTAGATTGTATATAGCACTTCTACCATCTATATTGGAATAGTTATGCAACTAGAATCACTTTACAGGTTATTTGATGTTTCTAAAACCACCAAGAAATCTCCCAAAATATTGGATTTTGGCTTGTTTTCACACCTTTCCTCCATTCCCTTCAAAATTTGGTCTAATGATCCACAAGTTCTCTTCATGCATGTTCATAATGTGCATTATCCAAATTTCATCATCAAGGGAGATCCTATAAGTGAGTATCCTCTTGATCTTCAAAAATCACTCATTACCATTATTTGGAATTCTAGAGTTGAATCCCCTATTTGGCACTTTTATAGCCTTCATCATCTTAGACTTCTAAAATTTCATCTAATTCCGAACTTATATTCTCTTGTTATGGCAAAAACAAAATTTTCTCTAAAATTGATTTTTTCTGGATTTGATCTCATTTTAGAAAAATAAATAAATACAACCCTCATAATTAAGAGCTAATTACATAATACTAAATAGAAAAATAGATATATAGATATAATACATCAAATATTGTAGCTATGTACAATCACATGGGTTTGGGATCCTTCCACTTGGTTTTCTTATGCCAGGATCAGATCTATTGGATATCTCCTTTCATTTCCATATCCCCAAATCCTTCTCTACTCTCTAATCATTGATACAAACAATCTTCAATTGTCTGTCCCCCAATCCTTGTAGGTTTCTTCTCCATTCGATTTCATGATATATTTTTGCATTCATGGTCATATAAGAAGCTACTAGTCAAATATTGGAAGTCTCTGTATATGTACTCTACCCATATCTTAGATTTGATAGTTAGGTACAGATCCTAACTACTTTAATAATTATTGGAGTTATATATCAACTACCAACTTCATTGATTCCTAAGGAATTTTTTAATCTTAGATAATATAAATATTTGGAACAACTAAATTACATATTGGTAGGGACTATTTCCATGGTTAGGTTTTCTACCATACCCCCCCTTGCTAGCTTCCCTCTTTCACCCCAAGCTCTAGCTCTTTTACCCCATTGAAATTTACATACCTACACAGGCCCTCAACATAATTAATTACAATATCAACTAGGGATTAAAGGTTAGGTTAGTGATCTAGTTCTTCAATCATTTTGTACATCATTCTAAAATTGTCAATTTTTTTCCTTTTTGGACTATTTCCAAATTAGAATTTTTCATTCAACTCCTATATCCTTTTTTCCATGATTTTCATTGGGACAAAGTTATCTAGACTACTCAAATGATCAAATATCAAGTAAGAAAAATTTTGTAGTTTATGATGTCTTTATTCAATTTTACTCTCTTTAACATTTCTAAAATCACCAAGAAATATTCCAAAACTTTGGACATTGACTTGTTTCCACACCTTCTCTCCATAGCCTTCAAAATTTGGTCAAATGATCCACAAGTTCTATTCATACATGTTCATAATGTGCATTATCCAATTTTCTCATGGAACTACCTAGTGGTTGGCACAATGGGATGTTATCCCTTCCACCCTCTTTCAAATCCCACTAACTACCATTTTTCAAAATTCTATAGTTGAATCCCCTATCATAATTCAGTTTTTAAACCTATCATAATTCAGTTTTCAAACTAAAAATGGGGACAATTATCACTACTTGTTGCACCGAGAGGCGCATCTACAGCCCAGTATGACCCCGATGTCAGGTGGGTCACGTCCTCATACAAAATGTCGGCTTAAGTTTTAAATTAAAAAAAAAATAAAAAATAAAAATCGCATTGTGCTAGAACATATATCAATTTCTTATACAATTATGTATTATTTATATAATTTGAATGGATAGTAAATTATATACGAGAATTTGAATGGATCATAAATTTACCTTTAACAAAAAAAAATTACCACATTGAATTTCCAAATTAAGTATAATTTTAAACATATTTACTCTTTACTAAAGTCAATACCATTTCCTAAATCAAAGGAAAAGAGTTAATACAACACAGAAAATCAAAATCCAAAATATTTTAATATTTCTTTTAATTAAATATTTGTAAAATGAATTTATACTTACTCCAGAGCTACGGTAAATAAATAAATAAAATATATAAACTAGATTTATGATAAATAAATAAAAATTCTTTTTATATTTATTCCATAAACCTTTTTATATTTAAAAAAAACTTTAAAAAGAGGTTTTATTTAGATGAAGCCTAGTGGGACAAATACCATGGGACAAATTAATATTGATACTATGGGCCAAATACCATGGGTAAATAAATAAATCTAAAATAATTATAAAGAGATATGATAAATAAATAAATATAGAATAGGTATAAATAGCTATGGTAAATAAATAAATATAAAACAGGTATAAAGCGGTAAGGTAAGTAAATAACAATATATCAAATGGGATTATAAATAAAAATCTAATTATATAACAAGCATATGGGCCAAATACCATAATAAATAAAAGAGGTATGGTAAATAAATAAATAAATAAATAAACCAAAGGTATGGTAAATAAATAAAACCTCTTTTCATATTTACTCCACAATCTGCTTTATATTTACGAATATTTATGTTCATTGGTTTACATAACTATGAAGAAATAGAGAGAGAGAGAGAAGTGGAGATGTGATAAGGGAGAGATGGAGAGAGAGTGTGTATGTTTATGGGTGATATAAAGAGACAAAGTAAGATGTATGGAAAGAAGGGGGAGAGAAGAATAGAGAAGGAGAGAGGGAGGGATATAGTAATGTAGTTGGAGAGAGAGGGGCGGAAAGGGAGAGAGAAAGAAAGGGATATGGGGGAAGAGAGAGGATTAGAGAGAGAGAGAGAGAGAGAGAGAGATGGGGGAAGAGAGAGGATTGGAGGGAAAAGAGAGAGGGAGGTAGGAGAGAAAGAGAGATCGGGGTGGAAGAGAGAGCGATTCGTGGGAGAGAGAGAGAGAGGAAGGATGAGAGAGAGGACGTGAGAGAGAGGAGGAGAGAGGGATTGATACAGAGATGGAGTTGGAGGGGGAGAGATGCAGGAAATAAGAAATATAGAGAGTGAGAAGTGGAGAGAGAGGAGTGACAAGGGAGAGACATAGAGAGAGAATGTATGTTTGGGGTGGAGATAAAGAGACAAATAGGGAGAGATGGAGATAAGGGGGGGAAAAGGAGATATAAGGAGAGGGAGGTATATAGTAACATAGTTGGTGGGTGAAGAGAGAAAGAGAGGGAGAGAGAGATGAGAGAGAAAGGGAAAGAGAGGAAGGAAGAGAGAGGATGTGAGAGAGTGGAGAGAGGGAGGGAAAGAGAGATGGACTTGGAGGGGGAGGTAGAGGGAGGTAAGAAGAAAGACATAGAAAGAGAAAGGTGGAGAGAGAGAGAGAGAGAGAGAGAGAGAGAGAGAGAGAGAGAGAGTGAGTGATAAGGAAGATGGAGATATAGATGGAAGGTGAAGAGAGAGGGAAGAAGAGAGAGATGGGGAGAGGAGGGGATTGACAAAGAGAATGAGAGAGAGGATTGTGAGAGTGCAGGTGTTTAGGGGTGAGATAGAGAGACTTAAAAGAAGAGATGGAGGGGGATATAGGTATGGATGGAGGGTGGAGAGAAGGAGGAATATTTTTCGCACTAGACTGATTGATATAAGTGGAGATAGTGATTTATAATCCTATTTGATTATTTTCACTAGATGCATTGATCTTAGTGTAGATATTTATTTCTAATGATATTTGATTACTTGCACTAGATGCATTGATTTCAATGTAGGTGGTGATTTGTAATACAATTTGATTGCTTGCATTGAATGTGTTGATTTCAATTTAGATGTCGATTTATAATTTTATTTGATTACTTGCACTAGATGAATTTATTTCAATCCAGATAATTTCTAATCCTATTTGATTGTTTATGCCAAATGCATTGATTTCAGTGTAGATGGCGATTTCTAATCCTATTTGATTTCTTTGAGTAAATGCATTGATTTCAGTTTAGATGTTGGTTTCTAGAGAGAGAGAGTGAGTGATAATGAAGATGGAGAGAGAGAGACATAAGGAAGATGGAGAGAGAGGGAGAGAGGACAAAAGGAGGAAAGAGAGATATTAATGGGGGAGAGGGAGAGAAGGGGAAGATAGAGATATAGATGGAAGGTGAAGAGAGGGAAGAAGAGAGAGATGGGGAGAGGGGGTGATTGAAAAAGAGATTGATATATATGGAGTACGAGAGCGCATGTGTTTAGGTGGGTGAGATAGAGAGACACAAAAGAATAGATGGAGGGGGATATAGATATGGATGGAGGGTGGAGAGAGGGAGGAATATTTCTCGCACTAGATGGATTGATATAAGTGGAGATGGTGATTTCTAATCCTATTTTATTATTTTCACTAGATGCATTGATTTTGGTGTAGATATTTATTTCTAATGATATTAGATTACTTGCACTAGATGCATTGATTTCAATGTAGATGGTGATTTCTAATACAATTTGATTTCTTGCACTGAATGTGTTTATTTCAATTTAGATGTCAATTTATAACTATATTTGATTACTTTCACTAGATTAATTGATTTCAATGTAGATGATTTCTAATCCTATTTGATTGTTTGCACTAAATGCATTGATTTCTCAAAGGTAGATAGCGATTTAAATCCTATTTGATTTCTTTGAGTAAATGCATTGATTTTCATGGTAGATGTTGGTTCCTAGAGAGAGAGTGAGTGATAAGGGAAGATGGAGAGAAAGAGAGAGAGAGCAAAAAGGAGGAAAGAGATATATTAGTGGGGAGAGGGAGAGAAGGGGAAGAGAGGGAAGAAGAGAGAGATGGGGAGCCTAGGGTGATCGGATAAAGAGAATAATATATGGAGTGCGAGAGCGTGTGTGTTTAGGGGGTGAGATAGAGACAAAAAAAAAAGAGATGGATGGGGATATAGATATGGATGGAGGGTGGAGAGAGGGAAGAATATTTCTTGCACTAGATGGATTGATTCAAGTGGAGATGGTGATTTATAATCCTATTTGATTATTTATTTCAAAGAGATTGATATATATGGATTGCGAGAGTGTGTGTGTTTAGGGGGGGTGAGATAGAGAGACAGAAAAGAAGAGATGGAGGGGGATATAGATATGGATGGAGGGTGGAGAGAGGGAAGAATATTTCTCACACTAGATGGATTGATATAAGTGGAGATGGTAATTTATAATCCTATTTGATTATTTGCACTATATGCATCGATTTTAGTGTAGATATTTATTTCTAATGATATTTGATTACTTGCACTAGATGCATTGATTTCAGTGTAGGTGGTGATTTCTAATACAATTTGATTGCTTGCACCGAATTTGTTGATTTCAATTTAGATGTCGATTTATAATTATATTTGATTACTTGCACTAGATGACATAATTTCAATGTAGATGATTTCTAATCCTATTTGATTGTTTTCACTAAATGCATTGATTTCAGTGTAGATGGCGATTTCTAATCCTATTTGATTTATTTGAGTAAATGCATTGATTTCAGTGTAGATGTTGGTTTCTAGAGAGAGAGAGAGAGAGTGATAAGGAAGATGGAGAGAGAGGGAGAGAGGACAAAAGGAGGAAAGAGAGATATTAATGGGGGAGAGGAAGAGAAGGGGAAGATAGAGATATAGATGGAAGGTGAAGAGAGGGAAGAAGAGAGAGATGGGGAGAGGGGGTGATTGAAAAAGAGATTGATATATATGGAGTACGAGAGCGCGTGTGTTTAGAGGGGTGAGATAGAGAGACAAAAAAGAATAGATGGAGGGGGATATAGATATGGATGGAGGGTGGAGAGAGGGAGGAATATTTCTCGCACTAGATGGATTGATATAAGTGGGGATGGTGATTTCTAATCCTATTTGATTATTTGCACTAGATGCATCGATTTTAGTGTAGATATTTATTTCTAATGATATTTGATTACTTGCACTAGATGCATTGATTTTAGTGTAGGTGGTGATTTCTAATACAATTTGATTGCTTGCACTGAATGTGTTGATTTCAATTTAGATGTCGATTTATAATTATATTTGATTACTTGCACTAGATGACTTAATTTCAATGTAGATGATTTCTAATCCGATTTGATTGTTTGCACTAAATGCAATGATTTCAGTGTAGATAGCGATTTCTAATCCTATTTGATTTCTTTGAGTAAATGCATTGATTTCAGTGTAGATGTTGGTTCCTAGAGAGAGAGTGAGTGAGTGATAAGGAAGATGGAGAGAAAGAGAGAGAGGACAAAAGGAGGAAAGAGATATATTAGTGGGGGAGAGGGAGAGAAGGGGAAGAGAGGGAAGAAGAGAGAGATGGGGAGCCTAGGGTGATCAACAAAGAGAATGATATATATGGAGTGCGAGAGCGTGTGTGTTTAGGGGGTGAGATAGAGACAAAAAAAAAAGAGATGGATGGGGATATAGATATGGATGGAGGGTGGAGAGAGGGAAGAATATTTCTTGCACTAGATGGATTGATTCAAGTGGAGATGGTGATTTATAATCCTATTTGATTATTTGCACTAGATGCATTGATTTCAGTGTAGATATTTATTTCTAATGATATATGATTACTTGCACTGGATGCATTGATTTCAGTGTAGGTGATGATTCCTAATACTATTTGATTGTTTGCACTGGATGTATTGATTTAAATTTAGACGTCGATTTATAATTATATTTGATTTCTTGCACTAGATGCATTGATTTCAATGTAGATTATTCATAATACTATTTGATTATTTGTGCTAAATGCATTGATTCCACTGTAGATGGCGATTTCTAATCTTATTTGATTGCTTTGAGTAAATGCATTGATTTCAGTGTAGATGTTGGTTTCCAATCTTATTTGATTGATTGCATTAGGTGCATTGATTTCAATGTAGAAGTTATTTTCTAATCTTATTTGATTGCTTGCATTTAATGCATTGATTTCAATGTATATGTTGATTTATGATTTGATGTAATTGGATATATGATGGTACATTAATATTAAAGTGATTGGATTAACAATATGCATTGATTTTAGTGTAAGCACAAAAATTTATTAACAATGTAGATTTATTTTTGTGTTATAGTAATTTAAGCTATTAATATTGGAGAGCAAGAGAGACAAGGTATCATGTTTACTACAACAGATCGAGCTAAAGATTTAAATGCTTTACGATTTAAATTTTCTTTTTCATATAATCGATATGAAAAGATATCAAAACTAACAAGGGAGGAAATAAGAATAGTAGAAGAAAATAGTTTGAGATTGATTGTAACATGAGTACATTCTTATTATTCACATTTTCTATCTTTCAACACTATTATTGTCACTTTGCATTTAAAAAAATATTTCATCATTTTTCATCATTATAGTTATTAACAATAATTATCATCTCAACGAACCGAGGTAACTAAGAAAATTTAAAATTAAAATGACCAAGTCAATCTCATAAATATTTAGCATATTTAAAATGATTATATTAATATTTGATATATTTACATATTACTGATAAAATTAATCATATCTTTGATAGATTTTCCTTGGCAGCACATGACTGAAACCAGCCTAGATCCATCTTACATCTCAAAAATATACGAAAATTTTAATACTTTGAAAAATGTGACGTTGATGCCTCCCATTGGAACCAGCCTTGATCCATCTAACTCTGGATCTATCATGCGTCGAGAGGGATCAAATCTCTCGAGGTGCAAACCTTTCCTCAAGTTTTGCACTCAAAAAATAGGTTTGTACCTCGAGAGATTTGATCCCTCTCAGCGCATGATAGATCCAGAGTTAGATGGATCTAGGCTGGTTATCTATCATAATTCAGTTTTCAAATTGACAATGGGGACAATCATCACTGCTTGTTATGTGCTATCTACAAATGCAGGTTGGCTCATCATTGCTATTCAAAGAAAAGCACCCCACCTATAATCATCAGGTAGTAGTGCACAAGGGACATACTTTCATTCCTACCAAAGGTCTCAAGTCTTAAGTTGTTCACTTATTTCCTTAAATCAGAGAAAAAAAAAGCTCTTAAACAAGAAAAAACATTTTAAAGCACTAACTCACCCTACTTATTAATTCCAACTCATACTTAATTTTTTTTATTTTTCTAAATATAAAATTAAAATTCACATATAAAACTTTTATTTGTGAATAGATAAACCTCCCTTCAAATTAACATATAAAACCCTTATTTACAAACCAGGAAACTTTAAAATATCAAACTTTAACATGGGTTGCAACATGTACAGTACCTCAACACTTGAACCAAATCAATCAACCATTTAAAGCTTCACAATATTTCACAAAATTACCATATACCATCTAATATTTTCTTCCACAAATTTGCGTAGTCAAAAAAAAATAAACTAATACATTCAGCTACGCTTGTTAAAAATTCCATCACTTTCTGTATGGTCTACTACTGATCTGCCCTCTGCGCCGAAAATTGCTGGACCAACGTCGCCCGACCCAAGGTGGTGGACCAGAGCTGGCCGCTGGGACACGAGTATTCCTGTTTCTGGGTGGTGGACCAGAACTGGCTGCTGAGACCCGAGTATTCCTGTTTCTGTCATTCTGAACTTTTCCACCCAGCCGATCGAACACACTAACTTTCTTATTATCGGCTTTTACATTACTAGTAATTCCCACTATCTCGACCTTCATGGTTCTGCCATTGAGTGTCGCGCCATTAGGTCTCCATTGCTCTGGGTGCTTCCTCTCTGCTGCGATATTCAACCTCTGCTGTGCCCTGAGACCGCCCATTCTCGTCGTGGTGAACCGTGGAGCGCTTCAAATTCCCAATTTGCGTGAACAGTTCCTGAATATCCCCCACACAAACATTTCTGTCCAAGTTTGATATGTAAAGTTTTGTCTCGTTTTCTTCTTTTTCTTTAGCATCACTATCTCCTCCCACGCTGCTCCTCTGCATCCTTTCATTTGATGTTCTTGACTGTTTAAATGCTGGAGGGCCTCTGATACCCAACTGACCGCCATTGTTTTTATTGTCTCTTCTTCCTCTAATCTCTGATATCATGGCCCCATTTCTATTTCGATTCCCCATTGAAGTCACCTTGTTCTTCGTCATTATTTTATTCTCCGTCAGTCGTTCAAGAAATTATTAGACCCCACGCTCTGAGATTTCACCAACTTTTACCCTTTCCGTTTATCATTTATATATTGCTATCTTTGTTCCACCCAACCAACTTTAACGTCCGCCTATTGGGAATGTTGCCCTATATATCCCCTAAATGCATCAATGCATCTGGGTGTTGAAATTTTCTATTTATTTATTATCGTAGATAAAAAAAAATCAATAATAAATATTATTCCCAATTATTACTGGAATTTAGCTATTTTTTTAACTTTTTAATCTCTTTAAGTTGGAGTTATTAAATAAAATTATAATTTAAAATAATAATCAAGCTATCATTTGTAATGTGCTTTGATCACCTGCTAGTGAGATGACCATTATAAGTCTTTAAATTTAATCACTCTTGATATTTTCTGTAATGTGCTTTGATCCATTTAAAGTTGACCACTTGGTTAGATGAGCATTATAAGTCATTAAATTTAATTATTTTTTATAAGTCAATTTTGATGATTGATTCATTATAGGTTTAATAATTAAAAATATATGTTTTTTCAAATAAATAATTGTTTTAAATTTGTAAAGGTAGAATATGATATTTCAAAATATTTTAGTAAAGCAAATTGTCATAACTTTAAAATAAAATTGTTTATTATTTATGAAGTGAAATTATTTTAATGATGTTGACTAAATTAATTTAGAGTATTATTTTATTTTTAAAACCTCTTGAAATAATTTGTTTTTCTTCATAAATAAATTAATAATTTAATTTAATATTATAACGTAATCATATATTAAAATATTAAGATTAATTTTTTTGGGGGTGAGATTTTCTTTACCTATTTACTTTGAATATTTAATTTTTTAAGGTGCACATACTCTATTTCCTTTTAAATGTGAATGTTCATGTCATATTTCTTTTATAATGTGATTTTATGAGAAAATACATATTACTAACATATTTATATAAAATTAATGGTGGGTAAACGTCAATAGGAATAAATCCATGATAAACATCAAAACACTTATCTCATGATACATTTTACATTGTCTATATTAAAAAAGTTGTTACGTTCACTTAAGTTGCAAAAATCTCAAGTGACATGTATATATAATCATTTTAATTCAATCATTGTTGCATAAAGTTAACCTTTTAATTACAATATAACTTAGCTTAGTTAATTTTTTCTCTGTCGGGTGAATCAAGTTTGGTGCCCAGATTTTTTGTACTCAAAATCTACGTAATAATAATAAACCCTCATATATGTTGCACCAGTTTTCCCGCTTTGGGTTTTTCCAAGAACTTATGTCCAAAAATCATTGTGTCACTTTGTTTGAATGAGCATAATAATCAGTAAACGATTTGCATGTGCATGATGTTAGTTGTGTTTACTTCAGTATTTTTTTTAATATTATTTATGAAGATAACTAGTATAATTTAATCAAGCAGGAGAAGTAAATCATGATACCACAGTAGAATTTCCACGGTAAACTTTGTGGTAAAGAGGAAGCCTCAATATTTACGGATGACTGAGGATGAGTCAGTTGATCGTCTTTCGGCACGAGAACAACTTCTTGTTGTTCAACTTTGGGATCAAGATGTTCTGGTAAAAGAAAGATAGGTTCTGGATCGAATTTTGGTTGAATAACTTTGGGGTCTAGATTTACCATTTCACTGGATTGAATTTCAGTGTCCTCGGGTAACTGTGAGGGTTCCATCTGGACAGTAGCAGATAAACTGAGATCGATAGAAATGACTCGAGATTCGATACTCAAAAGATCACATGACTCTAGTAAATTAAATGAAGATGTAGCACCAAAGGTTCTAGAGGTACCAGACTCGGTAGGATGAGCTCGCCTTCGTCGACTAGGTGTAGCTTCTTGTGGTGAAGGTGGTTTATTCGCTGTACTATGCGAATGACCGGGAAAAGGTTGATCTTCTTCCACGATTGCTGATTGATTTAATTTTAAAAAAATAAACAAAAAGAGGGTAATGCTAAGCAAAAGGATTACCAAGCAACTATGAACTGCAATATACCGCCCCAGTAAACCAAGGGCTTACGTACACACAGGAAATTTCCATGAATGTTGTGTTCGATGTATCATAATATACAAGGCGGCTAACTTGGTTACCTATGGATGGTAAGCAACCTAATGTTGTGCTCCCAAATATACTCGATGGTACATGGAGGCCCAATCTGTATTAGCGATTTCTAATGCGAAACGGCACAGTGAGAGCATCCCCTTATACTTTTCATACTAGAACATCACCTGATATACGCAAGGTACATCGACGAGCTCTTAGTACTTACATACGTGGGATGGAGTATCACACTTGGAATGTATCACAGACAATTAACAACAGCTACTATGTTTTATGATGTCGTAACATGTCTCTATCCTAGACCTCTAAATGTTATCGTTGAATGACAATGCTCCCTTAGGTTAATTGAGATAAATCTTAAGTTGATCTTGCTTAGAAATTTTCCTTTCAGGTTCACCACATAGTGTATTTGACATTCCTAGAATGGAACAAAGATGATAATCAGATTGTAAGGAATCAACAATGAGCACATCTAAATGCAAATTCCCTAACTATTCCTATGCATCACTCACAAACCCTATATGCAAATGCATGTTTTTATTTTTGATTTCTTTTAAGTGTGAATGAATGAAAAAGAAACTATGATGCACAAAAAATCAATCAATACTTTCTAGAGAAATGAAGACTAGAACGACAATTCCTCTTTCGAAAATAGAGAATTGAGAAGATGTAAACTTTAAACTTTGGAGCTATTTCGACAATGATAAAGAAAACAAGAAGAAACATTGAACAAACAAACATCCAAGGTGAGCAAGGATAGTAGAAGAAATCTGGACTCTAGAGGCAATTAGACACTTGAAAACCTAGCAAACAAGACACTAAAATGAATGGTAAAAGACAAAAATATGTTGAATTTTTGTTGGTCACGTGAGCAATGCACCCCTTAATGGGAGACAATGTGTTGCATAGCATTTTCTCTAAGCCAACAGTGCTTTGCAGAGCACTGTGTCAAGACCAACAATGCGTTGGTGCCAAAGGAATCTCAAAAATAGGGAAGAAAACATACTTCTTTTACCAAGGCACATTCTAATAGAGGCTTACAAACAAGGATAAAACCACCAAGGATGATTAATTTTTCCTAGTATGATCACCAATTTGTTTTACGGAAATCAAACCTATGGATAGATAAGTTTCCCTAAGTGTGGTGGATGCACTTAGAGCAAAAAATGAAAGACACTTAACCTTTTCCTTAAGATAAACAGATAAGAGAAGAACACCTACTTGTGATATTTCGTTATTCTTCGTCTCCCTTGTCACTTTTGTTTCTCTCAATCAAACTGAATTCGCTTGATTGGTAACTGCAATGGCTAACAGAAGACAGAAAATGACATAAAGGCACATGATCTATTCATCTTAATCAAACTAAATCGATTGCATTTGAAAATACATATATAAAAGCATGAACACATGTATTAGGAAAGCAACAAATCTCTTTATTATAAGGTAGGAGGAGAAGTTACAACTAGTTGCATCAATTTGATGTCAACTCGCTCCAGCTTCAGTCCTATCCTCATCACCTTAGCAGCATCACTCCATTATCATAAGATTACATGCAAAAAATACCTCAAAGAGCTATGATCTCACGAGAATAACTCTACAAATTCAAACTCTTGCTCCCATGTGCACTATGATCAGTGCTCAATTTACAAGAAATAAAGGTAGTTTGGCATTAATTGGTCATTGAATGGCTTTTCCATAAATGGTTGATGAAGTTTCCTTGTTCAATGGTATAGGAGGAAAAGTGATTTAATGGCTTCATGGTGTTCATATTCAAGGTTGTAAAATAGTAAGATAGCTGGAACAACTTCTAGAAGCCACTAGAAAGTGGGAAGATTCTTGGAATCTCTGCAAAGCACTTACTGCAGTCTAGGGGTGCGTTGGTGGCTCACTGGAGCATTTCAACTAGACTTACTTTCATGGATAAAAAACAACAATGGGATGACTTATTTAAGGCAAGTAGCAACTGATTTAGAGTATGATAAACCCTAATTTATACTGATATGAGTTTCAGGAGTGATGCCCAAATTGACATGTAACAATTTTGTACATCATTCTAGAATTGTAATTTTTTTTCCTTTTTGGACTATTTCCAAATTAGAATTTTTCATTCAAACTCCTATCTTCTTTTTCTCAAGATTTTCATTGGGACAAATTTATCTAAACTACTAAAATGATCAAATATCAATTAAGAAAAATTGTGTAGTTTTTTATGTCTTTATTCACTTTTACTCTCTTTAACATTTCTAAAATCACCAAGAAATATTCCAAAACTTTGGGCGTTGTCTTGTTTCCACACCTTCTCTCCATACCCTTCAAAATTTGGTCAAATGATCCACAAGTTCGCTTCATACATGTTCATAAAGTTCATTATCCAATCTTCTCATGGGACTACCTAGTGGTTGGCACAATGGGATGTTATCCCTTCCACCCTCTTCCATCGGGGACATGTTTGGTTCCTTTAGATAAGGAATCCCATTTGGTTCCTTTAGATAAGAAAACGCCCCACCCTTATGGAGTCTCTGTTGGGATCTTCAAAAATAACTAATTACCCTCTTTTGATACAACTCACATAAATATAAACAGATACAATTCACATTATTAAAAACTAATTACATAATACTTAATAATATTTACATAATACTAAATAATAAGATAAATAGATACACAAATAGAATGCATCAGTATAAATATCAATCTTCATTAACCCTCTATTCCTTGTATATAGAAAACAAATCAACCTCAATGTTATAATATTAACAAGAGGAATCAATTCTATATCACACAATTAGAAACTCGCCTTATTTATTTTATTTTATTTTTATTTACAGTGGGAAAACGTAAAACCTATCCTAACTCAGTTGTATAACTAACAATAGGGGTAACCATCACTAATTTTTATCTACTATCTACAAATGCTGACTCATAACTGTTATTCAAGGAAAATCACGCCACCTATATTTATCCACTAGTGATTTTTAAAACAAATACTCACACTAAGTAATTCCACCCCATACTTAAATTTTCAACTTTTGTAAATATAAAATTAAAATCAATATATGCATTAAATTCACATATAAAACTTTTGTTTGTGAATAGGTAAACCTCCCTTCAAATTAACATATAAAACCCTTATTTATAAACAAGGAAACCTCAGACTTCAAATTTAAAATATCAAACTTTAACATGGACTGCAACATGTACACTACCTCAACACTTGAACCAAACCAACCATGTAAGCCTTCACAAAATTACCATATACCCAACTATTATGTTCTTCCACAGATTTGCGTAGTCATCATGGTAACCTGAGTTGAAAAATATAAACTAATGCATTCAGCTATGCTTGTTAAAAATTCCATCACTTTTTCTATGGTCTACTACTGATCTGCCCTCTGCGCCGAAAATTGCTTGACAAACGTCGCCCGACCCAGGGTGGTGGACCAGAACTGGCCGCCGGAACACTAGTATTCATATTTCTGGGTGGTGGACCAGAACTGGCCGCCAGGACACGAGTATTCCGGTTTCTGTCATTCTGAACTTTTCCACCCAGCCGATCAAACACACTGACTTTCTTATTATCTACTGTTACACTACTAGTAATTCCCACTATCTCGACCTTAATGATTCTGCCATCGAGTGTCGCGCCATTGTAGGTCTCCATTGCTCTGAATGCTTCCTCTCTGCTGCGATATTCAACCTCTGCTGTGCCCTGGGACCGCCCATTCTCGTCGTGATGAACCATGGAGCGCTTCAAATTCCCAATTTGCGTGAACAATTCCCGAATATCCCCCACAGAAACATTTCTGTCCAAGTTTGATATATAAAGTTTTGTCTCCATCAATTCTTCTTTTTCTTTACCATCCCTATCTCCTCGCACACTGCTCCTCTGCATCCTTTCATTTGATGTTCTTGACTGTTTAAATGCTGGAGAGCCTCTGATACCCAGCACACCACCATTATTTTTATTGTCTCTTCTTCCTCTCATCTCTGAAGTCATGGCCCCATTTCTATTTCGATTCCCCATTGAAGTCACCCTGTTCTTCGTCATTATTTCTTTCTCCGTCGTTCAAGAAATTATCAGACCCGAAGCTTATAGATTTCTCCAACGTTGACCCTTTCCTTCTATCTATCTACTTATATATATATATTGTTATCTGCGTTCCAGCCAACCAGCTTTAAGGTCGGCCAGCCCGGGAATGTTGCCCTATTTATTTATCCCCTAAATGCATGTGGGTGTTGAAAAATTCTATTTATTTATTATCGTAGATAAAAGAAATCAATAACAAATATTATTCCCAATTAGTAGTGGAGTTGAGCAATTTTTTTTAATTTTTTAATCTCCTTAAGTTGGAGTTATTAAATAAAATTATAATTTAAAATAATAATCATACAATAGTTATCAGTTGTAATGTGCTTTGATCCACTTGAGGTTGATGAGCTGCTAGTGAGATGACCATTATAAGTCTTTAAATTTAATCACTCTTGATATTTTATGTAATGTGCTTTGATCCATTTGAAGTTGACCACTTGGTTAATCACCTATTAGTGAGTTGAGCATTATAAGTCATTAAATTTAATTATTTTTTATAAGTCAATTTTGATGATTGATTCATTATATGTTTAATATATATATTTTTAATAAATATAAAAGTAGAGTGGGACATTTCAAAAAAATTAGTACTCAAATTGCCATAACTTGAAAATAAAATTATTTATTATTTATCAAGTGAAAGTATTTTAAATGATTTTTACTAAACTATTTTTGAGTTTTATTTTATTTTTAAAATCTCAAGGTTGTTTTAATTCATAAATAAAATAATAATTTAATTTAATATTATAACTTAATCATATATTAAAATATTTTAGGGTATGAGATTAACATTTTTTTTTTAAAAGGTGAAATTTTCTTTACAGGTTTACTTTGAATGTTTAATTTATCAAAGTGTTCATACTCTATTTAGTTTCAAATGTGAGTGTTCATGTCATATCTCTTTTCTAATGTGACTTATATGATCTTAAGGAGAAAATACATACTACTAGCATAGCTATATAAATTAATAGTTGGTAAATGTTAATAAGTATAAATCTATGATAAGTATCAAAACACTTATCTCATGATACAATTTACATTGCTAGATTGAAAAAAATGTTAGACACACTTAAGTTGCAAAAATCTCAAGTGACATGTATATGTAATCATTTTAATTTAATCATTGTTGCATAAAGTTAACCTTTTAATTACATGATAACTTAGCTCAGTTAATTTGAAATAAATATCTCAATCCCAAGCCTTTGAACTCGATCCTTTTTATATTGTGATTATGATTTTCTATACTATGTTTTGTTCCACTCGATGAGGTAGTTGTCATGTTGATTTTAAAAACTTATAAAATTTTTTATTTTGAAATTGATAGAAAAGTTTCAAAGTTGATTAGGTAGAGAACACTAATGGGGTTATGAGTCCATTAAAAGGATAACGTAAAGTGATCTATAGAGGGAATTGACCTATTTCTTATGATCCTACTATAACCTTCTATGATCCTCTATTATAACCTTCTATGACCCCCTTCATGTGATTGTCATATTATCATTTCATCGTAATGTTTATGCTATTATATTTATGAACCTATTGAATTACTTTAACTAACTATTTCCTACTCTCAAGTTACCTGCCTCTTAATTTGAAGCAATATTTTCCTATATTTTTTAAATATAAAAAAACGTGTGTAGCTAGTATTGACAAGTCACAAGTCAATACTAGTAGGAAATTGTGACTTGGAAAGGATAGAGACATATAGATACACTCCCATCAATGATTATTTAATGGATCCATGCTAAGGGGATGCCTAACCCTTGAGCCTCATCACAATGCGCCAATATGATCAATAAATATAGAAACTAATTCCTATTTTATTACAATCAAGGATAGCTCAATTAGGACTCGACTGAGGCCTCCATAAATTCCCTTAATTTTTCTCAAAAATAAAGGGGTCCCCATATAAATTTTGAAAATATCACCTTGTTTTGTGTTTGACTTCCAATTTTGAGTGATTACTATGTTCATGGTTTTCCACTTTTGATATTTTCACCATCTTCTCCTCTTCGAGACCTTTCCAATGATATAAAATTTGACTCATTTTGAGTTTTAGATCAAAATTTATGGACCTTAGAGTTTTTTTGTTTTTTCCAGTTTTGATGAGGTGACATGCTAACATGGAAGCCTACATGGCATGTTGATGTAGCAATGTTGACTTGAAATAGTCTACATGTCAAACATTACACATGGAACTTCTATGTCACTTTCACGTGTCACTTCATTTTTTCCATATCAACACCCAAAACACATTTCCTTCCCACCACATGGTACCCCATGTAGACACCACGTCACTAGTGTTGCCACATAAATTTTCCATGTCACTTAGTTAGAATCCGATGGTCGATGGTCACCAAAATCTTGAGTCCCCGAGACCTTTTCATGTATCCATTGTCCAAATTATGCAAGGGTTGAGAATACAAGGAACCTTTAACGGGAAGGGGGGTGATTTCTGGAAAAATAACTAGTACTTGCACAGTTGTGAAGTTAATTCTTGAAGGAAACTAGGAACCTACAAGACTGAACAAGATAGGATACATTTTGGATGGGATAAGCTCATGTTATCATGAAATTTATCTGAAATATTTTGTACTCTGAAGTTTTTAACCAAATCTTCAATTTTTTGAGCTATTGTCTGAATAGGAAGGTTGGCTAAAGGCATGTTAAAATTATTCAATTTTTTATTTATTATGATTTAGATCATTATTTATTGTATGACTTTAGCATTGTTGTTTAATTCATGTAATTTCAAGCTTATCTAAAACTAATGAAATGTTGTATTTTCATGGTTGTTCAGATTTATATCAGAATCGAATATTGATTCAATGAGAACTTGTGTGTTGGATGATAGTTGTTTAACAATTTAATTGCATGTGAGATTTTTCCTCAAATTTTTTCGTTTCATATGAACTATTTATTTGATCAATAGTATAATTATATCTGGAATTCAATTGTTGTTATTTGAATCTAAGTATGTGTTTGTGTGGTTTTGGTAACTACTTATCTAGTTAGCTACATAAGCTCATTTGCCTCAATTAATTTAATTGATGTGAACTAGTTATATGATTTATTAGTTCATCTTAATCTTATATTCAAGTCGGCTTCTTTCACCTTTCTCTTGGTTGAGATTGGGCTTGTTCCCTCTCTTGATCAAGATAGAATATATTAATTAGTTTTATATTAGTGATAGATAGTTTTTTCTATCATTTGCATAGTAATTTAGACTTCATTTAGGATTAGGAGATCATATTAGAAAGTGTCCTTATGAGGAACAATTCTTTAGGTGGAAATCGGGCCCATATACCAGTCAGAATCACCATCCCAAATGGATAAAGCTCTAATTGGGACCTTGACCTAGTGATATCCCTAATGTTGGCTTGGTCATTTCTAGGCATCAACAAACTCTTGACTCATATAATTAAGGAAGTGGAAATTTTGGATTATGAATATTTTTCCCCACCCGTTCATTCATATAAAAATAATAATTCAATAACAATATTAAGAATGATATGGTGACTGTTTTTAGATTTATTTTTGGAAGAGTATCCATAAAATTAATTTTTGTAACTAGATGAACATTCAAATCAAAACTAGGATTCATCTTTAGACTCATTTTCCTAAAGATGAATCCTAGTTTGGATTTGAGATGTCACCACAATGACTATTATGGAATATTCTATAGAAAAATGCTTTGAGATAATTCAAATTGGGAATGAGATCTTCATAAAAAAATGAGTTGTTAAGGAGACGATAGAGTTCTTAATGAACAAAGAGCAACCTAGCTATCATAGAATCCATGGAGAGATGAAAGAGGAATTGTCATGTGGAATTAGACACCAAAATTGAATAGGGAAACACCTTCTTCAATATTTGTACTTTGTTGGAATTTTTTTTTTTGGTAGGAAATTAAGCAACTTTACATTATCAAAAATATGGTACATAGATTACAATCAAGGATTCACTAGGAGGCTTGGCGTCGAGGGCCAACTGAGAAGCGTTGAATTAGAGGAAATTTTAGCCTAAAAGTGTCCTTGAAAATTTCACATACATAATATGTAAACCACTCAAAATCATTTAAATTTAAAAATAGGTACATCTAAATATTTGGAAGTAAAACAAAAAACAAAAAAACTACTTTTTTAATAGTATTTTTTGCTTATCTCCTTATAGGTTTACTCAAATTTCAAACATAGACACCCATTGTATGTGGAATTAAATTCTCCATCAAATGAGTACCCATTATGCATACTTTTGATAAGATCCACATTGATAAAAATTGAAGATCCATTAAAAAAATGTGTTGAACATGCTTTTTAATGTATCTTCATTTTTTATCAATGTGGGTCTTCCCAAAAGGTACTTTTTGGATAATTCTATATCCAACTAGTGTCTACACTTGAAATTTAAGTAAACCTATAAAGAGATAAGCTAAAAATACAATAAAAATATTAGTTTTCTTCTTTTCCCTCCAAAATTCATAAATCTTATTTTCTTATTATTTTATTATTTTCCTTAGGAGGCCACTTTTAGGATGAAATTTCCTTTAATGAATGTCGACCATATGACCCAAAAGGGGAAAATAGATGGTATTTTAAAGAAAATAGAGGTCAGATAAAGTAACATGGACAGTGCAAAAATCAAAAGATAGATTGCAAAAAAAAAATTGCCAAAATTCCTACAGGTATGACCATCAAAACAAGTGCCATGTAGTGAAATGAGGAGGAACTATAACAAATGAAACTAGAAAAAAACCTTGATCAAGTTGCTTTCGTGCCCTTGGATCCGGATAGAGCTTGTGTGCTTTTCTAGGTCTTGCTTAATCGACTCTCCCTTTGCCTGGAGATTCTTCATCCGTTGTTTCTCCAACTATAAAGCATTCATAAGAGCTTGTGTCTTGTTGGGAGGGAACTTCAATGGAAATCTAGGCAGTGCTAATGGGGGGTTTCTTCGGGTTTATATTCTTTGCTTCAAGCTTCTGAGTTGGAGAACCTTGGACTACAGGTCCTTTGCCTTACACTTCACCAGTCGGGATGTCAGGGATAGCGAGGGAGCAATGTTGTTGGGTGGAATTTCTATCCTCGGAACTTTCCAAGGAACTAGAGGACGTCAAGGATAAAGGGGCAAGAAGGAATTCAAAGCCAATATTTCTGGGAAGGTGGTGTAATGAGAGACAAGTTCTACTATGTTGAGTATTCGTTTCAACCACCCTTCTTTCATCTATTGCTATTGCTAGCTCCATTTCCTATAGGCAGTGTGCCAGCAAGTTCTAAATAGCCTAATGTCCATCACTAATATTATTCTCTCCTCCACCTCTAAGGAGGCCACCCTATGTTGGATATGTTCAAGAATGTTTGGATCATATAGCTCCATGTGGTCATCAATCTAGGGAATATTGGTAGGACACCCACATACTTTATCTCACCATCGAGCTCTTCCTCTCTCTCTGACCATGATGGCAGTTTGAGAATACAAGAACCTTGTGTAGTGATCTCTAGCAATAATGGCGAGGAGAGCGGTGGAATGGATGGGCCTATCCACTTCAAATTGTTGCAAGAAGGACTGTAGTGGGAAACCATAAGGTTGGTACATTAGTAAGGACATGAGAATCAACGGGTGCATTGGAGCGATTAGAATGAATTTAACGAAGCATATTTAGCACGTGACTTCCACTTGGTGGTATCAATCATTTCTAGAATGAATGTTGTCTTGCCCAATCTGACAAGGCTCTACTACCGAGGAAACACCTAGAACCCAGGATGCTTTGTTGGATTGTTAAGTGTTAACATGATGGAATGTACCGTCAACAACAAGGGGGTCTCCCTGGTGTGAAGTCCCAATTAGACCTCACATCGTTTGGGATAGGAGCCCCATCTAGTATGTGGGACCGGCTACCACCATGAATTTTTCCTCTCTTGATTGTCATATGAGAAGGTGTCGGAATGGGGAAAAGAGTGAAATTTCCATACAGTGAAACAAAATCAACCCAATATTGAAAAAATACAGATAGAGATACAAACAAGTCTCAACAACAATAACAAGGGGTATGCCATGAGAGAGATTGATGAGCCAAAACCCAATCATACATGCATGAATAAGAACATATACATTAGTTAATGGCCTAACAACCTCTTGCATTGTTGACACTATTCCTTGTTCTGCGTTGGGAGTTAATCCAATTTTCAACCATATATGACACTTGTGATAGTGAAGAACCATGCAAGTGGAGTGGTAGTTTTAAGCCAAATAACATAGCCACTATTTCTGTTATGTGATACATCCTGACCAATTTCAATACACTCATGTGTGTTCCTTCGAGTACGCTTTCACCAGGATGGATAATGCCAAGAGGCATATATAAATTTTCAATTTAACCCTAGGGATCATTATGCAATGTGTCATAGGGTATGCTTGTTGGCTTGCATTTAGGAACATACAATATCTTTTTTCGTCTGATCTTACGGATTCGATGTGATTTTCTTTAGTACTCATATCAGTTTCCTTTAGTGCATTATCAACATATATTTCCCCATTGTAATTGCTTGGTGTTGCCTTAACATTTCTTAATTCCTCTTGAAATTGTGTACACATTAGTCTCCACTTAATTCCCATTCGAGTAAGGGGAGCGCTACAGTATCGATAAATTGGCCCAAACACATAATGATAATTAATAGGAATTTTTGGTGTATGTGCCATTATCGATTGATATTATGCTTTGATCTGAAAAATGTGGTAGTCTTCCTTTTCTCACCCTACACCCTAAAATACCACATTGATTAGTGGGGTCATTAGCATGCATCGAAACCATAAAGCCTTGATAATAGGCAAGAAATTTAAAAGGTTGGTCCAAGCGAATTACACAAGGTCCATGAGCCCTTCACCCCATTAATGTGGTATCTAAAGCATCATGGATGTTTCTTTAATCAAAGTACACATGCCAAAAGTTAAAACTAAGTTGCAATTTACAAGTGGAATCTCTTTATTAATTTGAACCTTTGAAGGAGGGTGTTGAAGGCATTCATGATGGCCTAGTGTTATGAAAGGGACAATAGTTACCACAAAACCTTAATGTTTATGTTGATATGGGGAACCAATCATGAGCCTGGGGAATATGATCAGCAATGATTGATGCCATGATGTCAGGAAATGCCGATGAGAATGTTCCCTTAGAGGTATATGAATTAGGTTGACACAGGAAAGGGTATCAGTATTTATCGATTTAGGGTTTATCCCAAACCCTAGCATGGTCGACATAATGAAAGCCAGACTAAACCCTTATATGTCCATGCTTAGTGTCCCCACTAATTGGAATTGACTACTATGGACAATGTAGCTTTGAATTCATAGAGGAACTCTCAACGCTCTTTGAAGAAGCACACCCCCAAACCCAATCATGAGATAGCAAAACAAAAGAATGTGGTGTGCATCACACAAATGGGCACAGTAACAGGGTTTGGTAGGAATAGGTCATGGAAAGATTAACCAACTGGAGACTGGATAAAAAATTTAATGGGTTGAGCGAGCAGAGGGGGACCCGAAATTTTGAATCTGCCCAAAATTTTGGTCGGTGTTGTAGCAACTACAACAATTGGCAAACCACTAGTATAATCAAGCATCTCTGCCTGCATCCCTACAATAGTTCGAGTCTGGATAGTGATGCAAGGGAATATTGAACAATCACTATGGATGCCTTTTTTCGTTACCTTGACCTTTACATATATTCCTTCCCTTTGTGTCTCAGTTAGGTCCTGCTAATCAGGAAACACCCTTGTAGAAATTAACGCTTGCTAGTAGTTGATAACGATGCAAAGTACAAGGAAGAGGGCTTATTATATTCAGAATTTTAAAATAAGTTTCTAGTGTTTCTCCACTACCAGCAGTCATGGACAGTACCCCAGCAGAGTCACTTCAATAAATCACGAACGTTTCTCCACTGCCAACGAGCCTGGTTAGTACCCTGGCGGAGTCATTGCATTACCTTTCTGCGCAGGAAGCCTTTCTCGATCCTTTACCCTTTATTTAATTTCATTTTTTTTATGTGCACATTAGCACTTATTATTGGGCGTTAATTGCGCCAAGGTGGATGAGGGATTCTGACTTATTTTACGGGCAAGAGAGGTTGTTTCTTGTTTGACACAAACTTAAAGATATTTTAATTTGGGCTTTCCCTCATGTCAAGCTTCCACATCTCATCTCTAGTTAATAGGTGAACCATGAAAACAATTCATTGAGATATTCAAAACCATGTTGAGCACAAGGTTCAGGTTATGGATATAGGCCAGTCAAGCTGATTAAAGTTCCCCACAAGCAACTTATTCATATTTCCCTAGCTAATGAATTATACTCTTAGTAAATATGCCCAGGACATGACTTTGATGACCGGTTCTAAGAGAAGCTAACCCTTGGAGTAATCGCCAAAACCACACGCAATCATTAGGGTTAGGGTTTCAACATTAAGGCAAGGTGAACAAGGAAGCTCCTAAAGGTTTTAGTGTGTGAAAAGAGGTCAAAGAAAGCTCCCTTGGGTTTTGAGCATGTGCAAACAGGTGAGATAAAGCTAATCATGGCATCGCCGGAATGAAGGCTCTAGGTTCGTGAAGGTCCATGCAGTGGCATGCAACATGTAGAAAAATGCAGGGCTAGGTCATCGTCTAGTATATGTTATGCAAGAGTACAAATGCATTATGTAATGCAACAAGAAGGGCTTATGATGCAATGCAATGATATGTGGGGAAGAGATCAACTAATTGCGGATAAAAAAAACCAGGAAAATATTTGATGCATGATATATAGCAATGATCAGTGTAAGAATATGAATGCAAGCTAGCGGAAATCATAATGCATAAAGCTAAGCTACCTACAGTAAATAAAATACAACATAACATATTTTAAAATATAAATCAAATCCTATGAAATAAACCCTAATCAGCAAACTTGGACAAGTAAAACTTTAATCAAAAAACCCTAGCTAGCCTAAACCCAAAACCCGAATTTAACCAAAGAAGAGACCGAGTCGGGTGAAATCAAACTTCCAATGCATCCATCATAGTAGTTCATGTCTTGTAAAAGCAAAGATGTCAGTGATTAGAATCTAAAAAAAGAATTGTGTGAAAACCAAAATGCTCACCTGTGAAACATGCATAATAGCAAGAAGATCATGTCTACTTACAGGAAAACGTGTCAAGAAAGATTGTTCAAGCCAACATGAAATCCAATCCTAATAAACGAAATGATACACTTGAAATTTATTATCATGTAGTCGTGACATGTATCCATTCACGCTTAACCCTAAATCTAGTGTAAGTGAGGCAAGATGTTGTCTGCTTGCAGAGAAATTTTCTAGATAAGATCCTTCAAGCATACCAACAGCCTTATTGTGACATTGAGGATGATCAATTTGATGACATGATGCAAATACGAGTTCTCCAGGTGAAATTGAGATACTAGAGGATTCAAGTGCAGAAACCCTAATTTCGGAAACCCTACTTTGAAGTTTTCCATGGGTTTTGTCGAGGACGTGAGGGCTTGACATAACCATCAGTAGGAGCTGAAGTACCTCACCGCCCTAGAAAAATTCTAAACCTTCAAATGGGGAGCTATCGACTTTTGATAGTTACGTGAGATTAACTAATGAATGCATATGGTCATTATTTTTGTGACAGGATAACTATTATTGAGCATATTTTTAATTTGATCAGATGTTTGCACACTGATAGATTGGTAGTTCAACAGATCAAATTCTTTATATTTCCAAGAATGATGTGAATCAATCGGAAGAGTCTCAAGTAAGGCAGATTTTAGGTGATTGGTACCCCCACATATAGTGGATTGTAAGACATCACCTGCTTGTCCATGTTCACAATCCATACTGGTTGGGTGGAAGTCAAAAAGATTTGAGACAATGGTCGATGTACTCCCTTTAGAAAACAAATTAGGGTATAGAGGTTGATGCATACCAACTGATAGGGGATGGGAAGATGTGCTCAGAGAAACATCACTCGAATCAGAGGATTTCCAAGGTAAGATTTCATTTGGAGAGATGATGCTGAGAGAAGAGTGGGGTTCAGAAACCCTAATTTCAGAAACCCTAATCTGACTTGGTTCAAGGATCTCATTAGGATTGTGAGAACCTGACATAACCATCATCGGAAGACAAAGTGCCTCAACTTCCTGATGAGTCCCTGAATCTTAGAAAGGTGAATCATCAAATTCCGGTGGCTTCGTAGGATCAACAAATGGATATGGATGACAATAACGAGAGGTGTGAGTGAATATGTTTTTGGTAAAATGACAATCGTTGAAGCCACCAATTTTATCAATTTGGGTATCTGGTACATTAGGCTCTTCTTGGATTAAAAGTGATAATGAATTGGTGAGAGAACCATTCTGAAATTGTCGAGACGCAAGGTATCCTTCTTGACCAGTTAAAGATTGCGGATGTAAGAGATGAGGAACAAGGAAATTCATCATTCTCATAATGAAATTGTGAAACATCACCCTCGTTTATATCACTGCAACCAACACTATAGGATAAATTTCTTAATGGATTGTAGAAATCACCGGTGTAATAGACTCGTGAAATAAATCAGGGTGTGATGGATGATATGGTTCAGATGAATGGGTAACAATCATACCATGACTCTCATCTCTCACATTAGCTTCAGTCAGAGGGAACAATGAACCTGCATGCATGTCATGGTCTATGGATTTTATAGGATAATCAACTTCATCTGGGACAAGGCCCAAGTCATTTGTTGACATGTGAATGAGATTTGGGATTAGACCTAAGAATATGTTCAATAGACTCGAGATTGGTTTCATCAACATGGAGAGATGTTAAATCAACTTTATCTTCAAGTTCGAATTCAATCGTATGCAGGAGAGCTTCTGAGGCAATGCAAGTTGGTCCATTTACCTGCAAGCATTTTTGATCACCTAAATTATTTGTGACCAAAACTTCATTAGGTAACAAATCAGGAGGAGGTTGAGAAATCTCACAAACATTAATTTCCTCCTTGGTGGCTTGAAGTTGTTCCCATCTCAAAGAGATAGGCAAGACAATATTAGGGGCAAGATCTAGACAGTCTGTAATTTGCATATTATCATGATAGTCATAAGAATTGATATTTGTTTTAGATTGAAGGTGTTGTAGAGAAATGAAAACCAACCGCTGAAATTGTTCACTTAAATCACCCAATTGACATCCTTTTCATGGAATTCAAAACAAAGATGAATGAATCTAACAGCAAAATACTCTAATGATTATTCAGGTTTCATCCCAAGTTTGTTTATCCTTCTAGAAACATATTGAAAATCATACGTGTTAAAATATTATTAGAGCTTACCGATGAGTTTCTTGAGCGAATGAATGGAAGTTGTTGGAAACATGTGGCATCATTGCTTGGCATGACCTTCAAGGGTGAGGAAGAAAATCACACATGCAAAATCTTCATCGTCGATCTCATAAGATTTGAAAAACATAATGAAATATGAAATATGCTCGGTCAAGGACATCCCATCCTGGCCATCAAACTTTAATTGAAACAAGTGATAGAGGGAGGCTCATCGGGGATTAAACATTGACAAATGGATAAATTATAGAAACACCTCAGGAGTATTATTCTGGATGGAGAAATTTATAGATATGAGACTAAACTACAGGCTCCAAGGGCTCAGCTTGTCATTTGGCCCTCCTTCTAGCATCAATTTTGTTGGTGGGTTGGAATGTACCGCCAACAACAAGAGGGTCTCCCTCGTGTGAAGTCCCAATTATACCTCACACCATTTGGGATAGGATCCCCATACGATATGTGGGTCTAGATACCATCATGAATGTTTTTTCTCTTGACTGTCATATGAGAAGGTGTCAAAGTGGGTACGAGAGTGAAATGCCCAGACAGTGAAACAAAATCTGCCCAAGATTGAAAAACTACATACAGAGATACAAACCAGTCTTAGTGATAGTAAGAAAGTTTATTCCATGAGAGGGATCGGTGAGCCAAAACCCGATCACACATACATGAACAAAAACATGCCATAATTTAATTGCAAATCAATTCACAATAGATCACCGACATGGCAAGGAAAAATTAAACACAAATTCAAAAGCAAAACATTCACACAACCATTATGAATGATTCCATAACATTTTTCATATATGAAAGCACACATACAACTATAGTGAAATATCGGACAACCAATACAACCACCATGAGTAAGCATGGGAATTAGTGTTGAATAGAGAGAACATCTTATTAATTTTTATGCAACTTCAAGTACATAACTTGCAACTAGTTAAAACCCAACAGTGGAACATGGGCTACTCATGCCATTTCCTTATTCTAAAACCTAGCCTCACTACAGCTCCCTCTACTAGTTACCAAGAGATAAGTGCCTTTACCTATCAAGAAAAAATCAGCTATCTAGATCTAGCCTCAACTGAAGGGCTAAAAAAATCCTTTTCAATGAGGCAAGAGGGAACATATGAGGTGATTGTTCGCCTACCGTGACCCTTGACCTCCTCTCATGGCTCTTGAACTTCCCTCATGGCTCTTTAACTTCCTCACTGCACTCTCATGCATATTATTGTTACATGATCAAATCAGTCTTAACATAGTTGTTGATAATATGGTGATCAATATTTACATTACAATGAAGGATAAGAGGAGGACGGTAGAGGGTTTTTAGAAACCCTTGAATGATTTTTTCCCATATGTTGTAGCGATGTGGTTGTTAGGTCCTAAGACGAGCCTATTTTCTTGTGAGTATGCCTCACTTGAATTCATCCATCTTTTGGTGATGTGCCTTCGAGAGGTTCTTGGATCTTGTAAGGGACCATCTGGCTTGCTAAAGGAAACCCTATCCATGCAAGCTTCATGATGAACCCTAGTCCTTCTAGATAGACAAACATATCGCTTCCTGCCTTCTGCCTTGGAGCTAGTTAGACTTCAATATTTTTTGTTGACTAGGATCATACATTTCTGCAACATTGATCCCTTGGGTCATTTTAGCTACCAATTCAGCATAAGTTCCTGCATAAATTACAGGGATATGCCTTCACAGCTTCAATCCTACACATGCACACAATTATTAATTAAGAATCTATACAAATGTACTTTGATGAAATATAAGAAGTAAATATCACAAATAATAATGAGAAAGAATTCTTAGTCTTGAAATTGCTTGCAATTTCATGATCACAAATTTGTGTGATAATATGCTTAGTATTTTGGCACCAAGGTGACACCAATTATTGCTTTCCATTTCTCAAACTTCGTTGGAGCGCTCTTTCATGTTGTAAACACATTAATATCAAAAAAAATTATGAGATATTACAACGCATAGATTTCAATGTCGCCATCTAGAGGAGGTCGCACACTCTGGCAGGCATGATTGTGTGACCCCGGTGGAAGTGTGACTCACTAGAGGTCGTCAGTCACATATCGGACAAGTCACACTCTCTGGAAGCTTCACTGAGGTATTGCAATGTGACCCAACAACTTGAGGGGAAGTGCGACCTCCTAGAGGTCGCACGGTCGTAATGTGGTGCATGTCACATCGTCGGTTGATTCTAAATATCTATGACCCAGCAACCTAGGCAGAAATGTGATTTGTTGAAGGTCACATAGTCCCAATTTTAACTTGTAGTGAGAAATCATCGTGATTGATTGTTTGGGATTCTTTGGAGGCATTTGATTGTTCTGTTGTGTGTTATATAAAATGAATTTTATGCAGCATACAACCCCTGAGAGGTAGTTCCACCCTTAATATAGCTCGAATATGATTAATAATTGTATCTTTTGGCATTGGATACCATGAAACATTTTGAAGCCTTGTATCAACGATTTCCTTATTCGAAATTGTGTATGAAGTTAGCACCATTGCTACAATGTGTCATTAAACATCAATTAGTTTGTCGCCATGTTGTTGTCGTGACTTGCAGAAGTAACCATTTTTGCTTCCTCAGAAGTAGCTAATCTGACCATGGGGCCTGGGGCCTTTAAGATCCGGAGTGGTCATATTCTTGTTATTTGTCATGTTCCATTGCTCCAGGGGCTGATAGGGGACAATGACCAAAATGATTATAACTAGGGATGGAAGGCGCAAACACCTTCGAGGTATTCTAGGCATGCATCATGGCTAACACCCCAATGATAGATTCCACGTCTCTCGTGGTAAGGGCGTGATAATATCTTCATCATTCCAGTGGTAAGCAAGGGGAATTACAAACCCAGCATGGTAAGAGAAGAAGATGTATCTAAGCATGTTGAATTGGGATTGGTTCTCACATAAGGATTCGACTGGCGGTCTCAGTCCCCAAAACTAATTAGTCGTTCCTTATCTTGTCCCAGTTGATGATTGTTTCCTTCACCCCAGAATTTCAAACTAGTTCGGAGTTGGGCGCTCTCCTATCAATATTACCTGCTCGTACCTATAGAACCTCAACATTTTATCGTCGTCAAATAATGATGTGAGTGATTATCATAATCCAAGAAAGTAAATTCTCGTTGTGGGTGTTGGCGTAAGCTTCATTTCCACCCCCTGTTCGCTTCAAAATAGCCTCGCACTTGGTAACACTATCTACGGCATATACATAGGTTCCTCTCTGAAACGCAATAACACATTTGGTCCTTCTGACGGACAAAATTTCCATTCTTGTGGCTAGCATCATGCTGGTGGCACCTGGTGTTTGAGATTGTCTCCACAATACCACTTTCTTCACATATACATTTGATAGTGACCTACCAACCTCCTGTGTTGCTGACACCGGTCCTTATTGTGCGTTGGGAGTTAATCCGGTTTTCAAGCATATATGACACATGTGATAGCGAAGAACCATGCAACTGGAATGGTATTTTTATTCCAAATAACATAGCCACTATTTCTGTTGTGTGATAGGTCCTGACCAACTTTAATACACTCTTCTGTTTTCCTTCGAGTACGCTTTCACCGGGATGCATAATGCCAGGAGGCATATATAAATATTCAATTTAACCCTAGGGATTGTTATGCAATGTGTCAGGGTATGCCTACTAGCTTTCATTTAGGAACATACGATGTATTTTTTCGCATGAGTTTATGGAGTCGATGTGCTTTGCTTTAGTACTCATATCGGTTGCCTTTAGCGCATTATCAACGTATATTTCCCCATTGTAATTTCTTGGAGATGCCTTAACAGTTCTTAATGCCTCTCAAAATGGTGTATGCCTTAGTCTCCAATTTAATTCCCATTCGAGTAAGGGGAGCACTACAGTATCAATAAATTGGCCCAAACACATAATGATAATTAATAGGAGTTTTGGGTGTATGGGCCATTGTCGATTTCTCTTATGCTTTGATCTGACATTCGTGGTGTGCTTCTTTTTCTCACCCTGCATCCCAAATACCACATTGATTAGTGGAGTCATTAACATGCATTTCAACCATAAAGCCTTGATAATAGGCAATAAACTAAAAGGTTGGTCCAAATGAATTACACAAGGTCCATGAGGCTTGCACCCCATTAATGTGGTATATAAAGCATCGTGGATGTTTCTTTAAGAAAAGTGCACATTCCACAACTTAAGACTAACACACAATTTACAAGTGGAATCTCTTTATTAATCTGAACTTTGAAAGAGGGTGTTGAAGGCACTCATGATGGCCTAGTCATGATGGCCTAGAGTTTCGAAAGGGACAATATTTAACACAAAACCTTTTATATGTTGAGATGGGGAACCAATCATGAGCCTGGGGATTATGAGAAACAATGATTGATGCCATAATGTTGCGAAATGTCGATGAGAATGCACCATTAGAGGTATATGAATTAGGTTGACATAGGAATGGGGATCGATCTTTTCCAATTTTGTATTTCTCCCAAATCCTAGCATGGTCAACATAATGAAAGTCAGACTGAAGCCGTGTATGTCCTTGCTCAGTTCCCCCACTAATTGGGGGTGTCTAATATGGAAAATCTAGCTTCGAATTCACGGAGGAACTCTCAATGCTCTTTGAAGCAGCACACCCCCAAATCCTAATGCAATCATGATACAACAAGACAAATGAGTGCGGTGTGCATCACAAGAATAGGCACAATGATAGGGTTTGGCAGGAATAGTTCATGGGGAGATTAACCAACTGGAGACTGGATAGAAACTTTAATGTGCTGAGCAAGCAGAGGAGGACCTGACATTTTGAACATGCCCAAAATTTTGGGTGGTGTTGTAGTAGCCACAACATTAAGTTAGCCAAAATTTCCTAATTTTCTCTACAAGAAACCATATATCACTAGAAATGAAATTTGAAAATGAACAGTGACTTTGGCTCATCCTAAAGAATAGAGAGAGGGAATTCTCTCAAAGCAATTTTTCTAGAGAATAATCCATAGTAGTCATCATTGTAAGTCAATGTTTCAAGTCCAAACAAGGATTCGTCTTTAGGATTCCTTTTCCTAAATGTGAATCCTAGTTTAGATTTGAAACATTGACTTACAATAATGAATACTATGGATTATTCTCTAGGAAAACGCTTTGAGAGAGTTCAAATTAGGTAGGATATCCTCAGAAAAAGTGAGTGCTTAATAAGAGAATAGAGTCTTTAGAATAAAGTGAGTTCTTGAGAAGAGAACAAAGTTCTTAATGAAAAAATATCAACCCATATATAATAGGATCCATGGAGAGATGAAAGAAACATTTTTATGTGGAATTAGACACCAAGATTAAGTATGGAAATACCTTATTCAACCTCTTTACTTTTTTGGATTGTTAGGCTATCCAAAATTCCCTAAATTTCTTTCCAAGTACCCACATATCACTAGAAATGTATTTGAAAATGGTCCATGACCTTGGCTCATCCTAAAGAATACAGAAAGGTAGATATCCCTGGTGGAATGAAGAGAACAGAAGAGGATATTTTGTGGGCATTTTCTTCTATTGTATGGAGTAGTGGAATGAGAAACAATATATGATCTAATAATAAGACTAAATAAAGAACCTTCAAGAGGTTTGTGTGGATTTGTATTGACAACTTTTGGGAGAAAGGAAAATGATTTGAAATCCTTGAACATTCTTCTTCACCTTGGTGATCTCATAACCCAACACAAGTGTAGCATCCATAAAGGATTCTCTTATGGTTGGGAAGAACATAATGCACATCAAGTCAATGGTCTAGGAGCTCAATTTGTGAAATATAGATGTATCGATATTTCCCTATGATTAATATCTCAATCTAGATAAATGTGCATATATATTAGCATTATTTATTTATTGATATATTACCATGTGAAGATGTCAATAAGTTAATGGTTGTTATAATTAATTAATTTCAAATTTTATATGATAATGCATTGCTAAACTTTATGCATGCAAAATGTTAGTAGAAATTCTTTGTGCATATAAGTCTAAAATATTGTTCCATGTTTTCAGTGCAATGATTTCATATGGAATCAATTGAAAATTAACTTAGATTGGGGATCGATGGCACATATCCCATTTTTCCAACAAAAATTAACCTAATATTTACATGTATGGCCCTTAAAATATAAAATGGTTGTAGATGAAATTCCATTATAATATGGTTAAAACTTTAATACAAGGCTTTCTAATGTCAATATCTACATGCTCAAAAAAAAAAAGGCTTTAGATTTTCTTTTATAATCTTTAAAAAAATTGACTATAGATGAAATTATAATATAACTTATCTAATGGTGTCAATTGGTTTTTATATTTTAACAAATAGTTTATATCAATATCCATGTGTTCACAAACTTTCAAACTTACATTCATCCATTTCATTTCCCAAAGGGTGTAAATATAGTCATGTCAAGAAAGGCTACTCAAATCTCTTATAACCTTGTCAAATGGTGTTTGTTGTGCATGAAAATTTTTTGCATCTATTTTGGATGTTCTAATGAGATCTATTAATATGTTTGCCTCGCTTGTGAGTTGGTTTGTTCCCTAAATTAGTCTTACATTGGCCTCCTTGGAGAGAAACATACTCATTTTCCCTGCAAACTTTATGAATGAGTTAAAACGCTAATATATAATATATAATTATTTGTGTTATGTGTGGGCCTCAAAGCTAGTGACGCCTATGTTATAGAGCTTTACCTCTAATATATAATTATTAATTATTTTTTTGTTATGTGTGGGCCTCAAAGCTAGTGGCGCCTATGTTATAGAGCTTTAAGAAAATTGGTGTCTCGTTGCACATGTAGATGATGAGGCAAGAAACCACAGAATGTGAAATCATTTCTAAAGGTTTATAATAATATTTATAATCATGAAAACAAATTTCTAAACATTGAAAAATGTGTTAGACGCACATGTTTAGAATTTCCTTCTTTAGAAATAAAGAAGATCTCCATCTAAAAGAGTCTAAGTAACCATTGAGCTAAAGTAGTTGATTATCCTTTGAAATGAGTTTCATGTATGAGTTGTGATTAAGATGTTATGATAAAAAAGATTCATATATGAACTATGCACTAGCGTTTCACGACCTTCATATTAAAAGAGTGTCACGAGCTAAATTAGGAGTGGTTAGTTTTAATTGATTTAAAGATGTGACCTTGATTTTATTCTAAGAGTTATATTAACTAGACTTGGTATTTAAACATTGGATGCTTGTTTATGTTTAACTTATGTAAATTGAGGATCCATTATAGATATGAAGAGGAGATTTATTTTTTGTAACTGCCCATCGTATTGTAGAAGATTAACTTATCCACTATACTCACGTTACATTATTAGACCAATAAACCCAAATTTTCATGTTGATAATGTAGGTACATTACACTAAATGGGTTGTTTCTTGACGGAATTCATCATAAATACTTTTAATTGAAATTTGGGTTTTGGTTCCCAGAATTCCTCACTGGATTTTATGCATAATATTTAAGTGTCTCTTTCTCTATTCTTTTTTTATTCTTTTTTTATAATCATCATTAAGGTTCTTTAAGTTTCACCAATAATTGGTGGACTACGTTACTTGGGGCTCTAATTTTTAAATGTTTAGGATATGAATTTTTAGTTTTGTTCTATATTGGATATGTTGGCCTTTTAAGTGTTGCTTTCGAAATTTCCATGTGTTTGGGAATATGGTTGTTTATGTTGTGGAGAACGAGGCTTTTTTTTGTGTGTGCTAGATACGAGAATTTCTCTAGAAATATTGGTTTTAGTTTGATTTTGTGATTTTCAACTACTCTATTTTGGGTTTAAACCAATTATAGATTATAGATAAGCATAAGATATCAGAGGGGCTATTCAAAAGGCTTTGAGAGTTTATCCAATGGAATATATCCTCTCTTTTCTTGGTGACAATTATGCATGTATTTGTCCAACAAGGGCATAAAATCAATGTTTTGGAAATGGAATATAATAGGTAAAGAAAATGGTAATCAACCTCAATAAAGAATCTCACTATATAAATTCAAACCACAATATGTCAATAGACTCAATTCAAACAAATTTTAAGGAGGATGAGATAGTGCATCAAATGAAAGTTGGCATGGACATTAAGAAACAAAATTTAGAATTTTCTTCCTTCCAATGTAGGTCAGTAAGAGGCTAAAAAGTGTCATGTTCTATGGCACCTATGCCCAACAAACCGCTGAAAGAAAAATATAATGCCCTTGGAGCTTTATAGCCCAGCTTGTTGAAGTATTTACAATGACCATAGCTGGAAACATGACAATCATACTATTTACTCAAGCTTTATAACACATCTCGTTATGGTGTATACATTAACAACCACATATACTTATTGTTAAACGCACACATGGAGAAGAAAGTAGATAAGATAAATGTTCATTGCATTTATTATTCACACTAATGTACATTTATACATTTCTTTGTGACCCTTGGTCGTCACATACCAAGTGGTCTCTTAGACTTCATTGACTATTCACATTCCACACCAACCCTTAGTGGATTAGGTTTCCAACATTCTCCACTTTAATCTAAAGGGATATATACAAGTCCAAGAAGAGGGCTCTAATAAAAAAATACAAAAATGCATGACATCAATAAGATGAATGTTCTCTCTAAGATGATGACATGAGGTGGGATAACTTGAGGTCTCAATAGGTGATGGTTTAAGGATTACCACCAACACTGGAATGCTTAGTGCAGTTCCCGGAACTCTTCCAAATCTGGCAAGAAGTTGATTTCTTCTACTAGAGAAAGTGATCCTTGTTATTTCGAAAACGGATGTCATTGGGGTCTCAACCTGGAACACTTGGTGTTGTTCCTAGAACTCTTCCAAATATGCCAAGAAGTTGAAATCTTCTGCTAGAGGAAGTGTCCCTAATGCTTTGAAGAGTGAGACATTCAACCTGGAAAAAGAGAGGTCTACAACTTGTGGTGGTTTAAGGAAGGCCACCAACCATAGGCACACTTAGGGTCTTCTCTATCTTTGGCTACAACTTTGAATCTAGGTATGGTTGTCTCTGGTTGTAGGCTCAAGCTGGTTTAGGTTGTGGCTAAGGCTCGCTTGATTTATCTTTGAAACTTGTAGATGACCATAAATTCCCCCCCTTTTAGATACAAGGTGAGAAGATGAAGAAAATTCAACTACAAGACTTTTCAGTACTCATAAAAAAAAATTGTGGCATGAGCGAAATATCTTCTTGGTTGTTGAAGCCCATTTCCAAGAAGCGAACCATCAAAGGCAAATATTTTTTCTTGCAAGAGGCTTGTTTTTAAAGCATATGTTTTAAGATTGAGTATGTTGACCACAATGCTTGCACGGGTGAAGATAAAAACAATGATCTTTCACATGGCCAACTCAGTCTCAACGCTGGCATTTGAAAACCTTTTGTGATGGAGGAGGAGCAGGTGAATATGAACTACCATGCAAAAACAAAGCACTATGAAACTGGATGGGCTTGGAGTAGTCTGGAGTGTGGAGAGAAACCTCCTTATCATACCCAAGACCTGTTTTATTTTTGTTGTTGACAATCTCTCCCCAAGGTCTAATAATTGTAGTAGTAACTGATGTTTGAACTTCTGCATCTTTATGCCAAACTGCTCCTGAAATTGACACTTGATGGGGATCAACCTTAGCTTCACTGACTTGATCACTTGTTACATGTTGATGACTGCTTGTCTCAAACTTAAACAGGGGATTTTTTTTTGAACAAAGACCAGTTCAAAATAATGTCTACACTAATGTATTTCATCTTGTTGTACCTGTGACTTAAGCTGCAAAAATTCAATATTTTCTTGTGCATTTTGTAGACATGTTTGAATGTAATCAATAGTGGATTTATTGATTTTGACTGTGCTATCAACAGTGGACACAATTAGATTTCTCGGTAACTCTAACAAATTGTCTAGCCTTGCCATTATCTAAAAATTAAAGGCTCAACAATCCTTCTGGAATACCAACTCTTTGTCAAATATTCATTGAATATATAATGTAATCATAAATATCTTTGGTATAAGTCAAATTTCACTTCCTAAAACTAGAGCTCGATGAGAGAGAGAAATATGTTGTTAGTTTTCTTGACTTTCCAAAGTAGGGAATGCATATAATATCACCATACACACTTCCATTTGTAGCAGGGAAGAAATCCAAAGCCAAGGAAAAGAACCAACCATTTTAATTCTCACTATCCATCACATAGCCATATTTGAGACTGAAGATTGTGCAAGTGTATTTGAGACTGAAGATTGTGCAAGTGTTGATCAGTCGAAGAGAATGTACAGGGACAAAGATGATGTTGGCGTATTTGAATGAACCGCTTGAATGGGCTCTCAAAAATATGTCACTATATATGAATTTCGGAGAGGTTCAAGTTGTTGTCACCGCATTACCCACTAAAAATGGTGTAATTTCACCAGAGTTGAAACAAGAAAGAGTTATTCAAAAAGCTTTCCTTTGGATTACAAAACTAGTTTGAAGAAAAAATATCCTAGTAAACTTGTTTGTTGCATTCTCTACGAGCTTTTGCGACATGTTATTTACATGACATTCAATTTGGTGCACTGAAGATGTTTTTTTAAATTTTCCAACGTGCTGTAAGATAGGGCATTACCCTGGCCTAGAGGATGTTTTCCATTGCAACATATTTGACAAGGATAATTTTTTCTCTCCTTCAACCCAGGATCTTTGGCTCTCGAGTTCCTTTCACCGAGGCATTTAACAAGTTGGTCAATCCATATGCAGATGATGACTCAGCATTTAGGGGGTGGTGGTTCACGTTTTTGTTTTTTGTTTTTTTTTGGGGTCTTCCAAAGGTATCTTCAAAGCTTGGTGAAGCAAATGTGAAGATGAAAGGCAAGGTGGTAAGATTGCAACTATTCAAGCTGCAAACAAGCATGCACAAAGGAATTTTGGAGACAACTGAATTGGAGGAGAATTGATAATGCACATTTCATCTAATGATGAGATCTAACAATAGAATAATGTAATGGAGAAGCTACATAATTGGAGCAGGAATGTTGTTATATCCCACATAGATGCCTTTGTGCAAGAGCGAGGAAAGTTAGATGTGCAGGAAACACTTTTTCCTTTTTTTACAGTTGCGATAGAAGTGATCGGCAGAGCGACAGACCAGTGAATGTATGGCAAGTAAGGGCATTAGGTAGCACTGAAAATTATGTAAATGAAACGGCTTGGATTTTTTCAGAGGATAGACATATATGCTTAGAATGGTAGAGCCCTAATGTTGATGAGACCACAAATAAATTTGAAACCAAACTCAGATTGGAGAAGGTATGAACCATATGATATAATGAGCATAACGTGACATGAACCAGTGCTCACAATAATATCAACGCATATATAAATATGACCTTCAAGGGAAATTAAATGTTTAAAAGAGACCATATGATATAAAATGAAATTCAATGCAGGAGTAACACACAACAAATCAACACCAATACAGGTTTTCATATAAACCTCGAGCTTCAATCAACGCACAGAGAAAGCCAATGCATATACAAGGATTTAGCGGGAGCAGAGAGCCAAATTTGGGTCCTGTGTTCTGACCGGTGCAGATTTCAGAGAGTATGGATGATGCCCAGGTCCGGAAACGGACACACGAGAAAGACCACAAAAAAGTAGTGGCTCAAATTGGAGGGGAAGGAATTAGCTCACTCTAATACTATGTTAAATACACATGGAGAATAAAATTAATAAGATAAATGTTCATTGCATTTATTGTTCACAATAATATATATTTATACATTTCTTTGTGACCTTTGGTCTTCACATATCAAGTGGTCTCTTAAACTTTGGTGTCTGTTCACATTCCACACCAACCCTTAGAAAATTAGGTGTCCAATACTTATGCACATTTTCTTAACCCAGTAAAAAAAACATATTGTCTATGGATCTTTATAAATCTAGTTCATTATAGTAATAAAAATAAAATACACACATATACATATGCACATTTGCGCAAACAACAAATGAAAGGATATGATGCATGCATCAAGGGAATTCATAAGCTCACACCTCCATAATAAAAATTAGTACTAGGATTCATCTCCTTCCCAACAAGTCCAGAATCCATTGCCAAAATAAAAATCTGCATCTAATGTCCAGTGCTACAATCCTTGTTTTACTTGTTCTCTCAATAAATAGTTATTGGCTCATTGTTCTAGGGCACACTCCCAATATGTTTTTTATTCCATCTAGGAATGCTAATGACCAAAATAATTTCATTCCTTGGCCTTCCCTGCTCTAATACATAGTCCCTCGGGAAATCTAGTTACCCCCTTCCATGCATTCACACACCTTCCAACTTACATCGGCATCCCCTTCTCTGCTACACAATCCCTTGGAAAATCCATCCCTTGGGAAGGTTTCCTCGCATCAGAAGGTCCAAAAACCAAGGCATATCCTTTCCTCAAAACCATCATACTGGTCATAGCATGCTCATGGAAATCAATGGACACTATTGGGTACCAGTGTCCCACAATGGCCCTACTCCTGAATTATTTACTATCATAATGTTGGATGTTCCAATTCCTTTCACTGTTGTTGCTAACATTCTTGCAACCAATTCCAACCACCCAAACCGAGCATTTTAACCACCCAAACCTGGGAATTTTCCATGTTTTCCTGTACGAAGCACATAGTTGGCATTAGATTAAAAAGTAATTGAATTAAATTCAAATAATACCTCATTGGTAGTGATCAGGAGCTCAAATTTAAGCTCAAAAATCAAAGTTCTCGGAATCACTTGAAACTTAAATGATCGTGTAGTGCTTGTTGTCTTGATTCCGACACAGTTCGTTTCATGAACAATGGTCGTTGTATGCTCCCAGAAATGACTTTTGTCCGCTTTTTCAAACAGGTAAATTAAAAAAAAAACAATCAGATGCCCAGTCAGCAGTTCGTACTACTTACGTGGCCGCTGATTGTGCAAGGTCAATTTTGGTCAATTTTTGGTCAATGTCCTCCATCGAGTGGCAGGATACCACTTGTCCACCGATGATTGGTTCAAAAGTGTGGTTATGTGTCAAAGTATGGTTGGTTTGAAATTGGGCAAATCGGGTGTCGACACATGCCAAGCTTGGAGGCCACCACGTGCCCCCCTCTAAAGTTGTATGGTATGGTAAAAATTTTATCGGAGGCCAGGTGGAGGTCGGGTTCGACCCTGCGACCTCCCTCACACTACACGCAACACTTACCAATTCCGCTAACATATTAGTCCTTACATATGTATGTTCCTGACTTATATTTAAATTAAGTCAAATTTGTATGCGGGGGTAAGTGAGGCTAGCCCCCAATCCATGGGGCCTTGTGCTATGACCACTGGCAGGAGACGTTAAGAGCGGAGTTAACCTAGAGTTAACCTGGATTTATTAATCCGTAATCATGTTGATGAGCCCTAGTATTGCACCAAGAATGTTGCAACTCCCAGGGGCTGCCCTACTTTACTTTATCAATTCGGGGGTCATAAAAACTTGGAGGTGACAGTGATATATACACAGTAGATGCATTCTACTCATGTCATCCTCTTCTAAGTTCTACGAAAGGGTGCTACTTGTAGGGTTTCTAGGTGAAGTTTTTCACACTTATGGAATTAGGCATAGGGATACCAATTATTCAAATCCATGGAACTATTAGCAAGTACATAATTATACCATAGTAACCAAGTACATCTAACTATTCTGCAATGAAGGAAATCTACTTATTCGACAATTGTCAAAATTGTAAAGCAAACTAGGTACCTTGCATGAAGTAAATTGTTGAATTGAAATGATAGAAATGAAACTAATCTAATAACACTTAGCTGGGCCAAATGGCTAAACACACTCTACTTATACTATGCTCTACCTATCTTGCTTTTATTCATGCAACTATTCATGACCTAACTATGCTTGAAAATGTGTTGTTTTGCAGCTAGAAGAAGAAAGTGCTAAGGTGGTTTATGGAAGGCTTGAACACATGGGGGAAAGGTTGGAGGTGTATGAGTGGTTCTTGCAGGTTTAGAAGGTGTCCATGGTGGTTTCTGGGCTTAAGGAGGGGCCCACAGGTGTTGTTCCAAGTGTTGTTACAGGTTTCCTGTAGTGTTATAGGCAAGGCCTGAATTGCTACAGCAAACAGGTCGAGGAAAATCCGAGGCCAAAAAGCAGTGGAAAAAGGGTAGGGAAGGTAGTGTGACGATGGGTGAGGATGAGTAGGAGGTGGCCCACCCCTTGGCCAATATTAGAGCCTCTTGGGAGGCTTGTCTTGAACCCCTAGGGTTTTCTCACGGTGAAGGGGTGAAAATTTTGAAAACATGGTTGATGGTGATTTGATGAATAGAGGGCTAAAGGAAGATGAGAGATGAAGTTGGAGGTGTTGGTGAACTTCTCATTAGTTGTGCTACTTGTACCTGCAATAAAAATACATATTCGTGCAATAAGGATGGACAAATTCATGATAAAGACAATGGAAAAGATGACTTGAATTTGTAAAGAAAATCTATTCTAATCTTAGAAACAGAGATTTACCACATAATAATGAACATTTTCATGTAATTACAGCAACTAATCTCATCTATTCCAAGAAATCATAAACTAAAAAGCATTTTTGGTCTGTGGGAAAGGTCTACCCTCCTCAATCTCTATGGACAGAGGTGAGAGGGGGAGGCTTGACTCATAGCTTTATGGATTTTATCACCTATTCTACCACCCATGTAAGCAGAATAAATCTACAGCAAAAGAAAAATGAAAGCAAACTAAAACAGTAAATGAAAATACCAACAAACTAGCTAACCACTCATAAGCAAAAATAGCTAAATGACATGGAAGGAAAGAATGATTACACAAGAGAGGCTGAGGCACATGGATTGGGCCCTAACCCACAAGCCTAGCTCTCTGGAACTATATCAGTAAGGAAAAGTATGAATACTCATTTCGTTTCAAAAATATAGTCTCATTACATCCATGAAAGTCTTGAAAAACTAATTACAATAGCAAAGATCCTAATGGCTTTCTCCAAAATCCCAATCCTAATGAGCTTTTGCTCAACTCTATTTAACCTAAAGGGAAGCAACCAACACCTCCCTAAAGAATAGGTGATGAGTCCACTTGACTCCAAGTGAAGTATGGCTTGAGTGCACTTGGTCTTGAGTTTACTTGGCTGCCTTTTATTTTGAGTTGTTGGAGGGAATCTCGAGGATCCCTTGGCTGCCTTTGGGAATTGAGGGTGGAAAACCCCCTAGAATCTCTCCTTGTTGTCTACTTCGAGTATTTATAACAAAATATTCACAAAAAATCCATATCTTCATGATTTTCCTACATTTAATCTTATGTTAGGTACTCGAAGTATGTTAAGCCTCAATCACCACCTACACTAGCATCATAAGACCATAATATAATAAAAATGAAAGAAAGGAGATTTATAAGGAAAAAGGGTGACCATTAACCCCTCAAAATGTACCTGATGATGGAGCTCATCATCACCCCCCTACTAAATGGTTGCTCATCCTCTGAGAAACTAATCCTCCTTCTACATTTTTTTTAAAGCCTTGATGGACCTTTGACTTCCCAAGGAAGAAGTGTGGGAGTCCCCTCAGGAGGGTAAAACCCATCATTCTTTTCTGCTTCTTCCCATTCTCTATTTTGTTCATCTTGGTCCTTCCCATCACTCAGCCCCAACAACAAGGGTGGACTGAGATTTAGACCAATCCTTTGAATATATTTGGCCTTCATGTCCCTCTTGTACAATGGTGCCCTTTCCAAGGCACCTCTTAATCTTTCTGGAGTATGGTACTCCATGTTTCTAAGGCTGTGAGGGAGGTTGTTCCATCTCCTTTGGCTAGCCATAATGCACTCATCTCCTAATAGCCTAGAAACATCGTCAAAGTGGGCTATTACTTCAGCTTGTGTATTGAAGTACCTTTCAGCTAGTTCAGGATCCCTTTCAATCTTCATATGGTTATTGATGACTCCTCTACAGCTAAAAAGATCTACCCTAATGTGTAAGGATTCTCTATTTTCTCTTCTCATAACCCTCCTCATCTATTGTGCTCTTGTATCCTCATTCACCATCCATGATGCTAAAGCCATTAATTGCATACCCCCCATTCTAGGATTGGGGTCCCAAGTATTTAAATCTGTTAACACAAGGTTATGCATATAAAACTCTACCATCTTTGCCTTGATAGCCATGCTAGCTTGATTGCATAAATCAATGAATTGTGTATAATTTTGGAAAGGTAAGGATCCATGAGAGGCTAAATTTTTAATTTGAAAGAGGAGCCACTACTCCTTAAGGTAAACTACATATGAATCTAAAGGATACCTATGTTGAATGGCCTCCATACAAAAATCTGCCATGGTGGTCACTTGTTTACCTTTTTGTTGAAGCTACTCTTGTAGTGCTACATTCTCTGCTTGTGCTTTTTGAAGCTACTCCTTCAAAACTGACTCTCTGAGCCTAACATCAGATAAATATTTTCCCAATTCAACTACTTTTCCCTTTATGACCCCTATATCATTCACTCCTTTAGATGTGGCAAGCTTCATCCAATGATGAGTGTGTGCCCTCTCTTCCTCCAACTGATAAAACAAGGGAATTGTAAATGTTTGAGGAATTAATCTACCCCCCTTAATGTAGGTGTAGTAAGGGCTGAGATTGGGTTGAGGGCTATGGTTTGACACCATTGCAACATCTTTGGGATTTGATTTTGTAGAAATTATATAACTGATATGTTATACATCCGAGATTCTCCTGATCACACACTATTTGACTTCATGCACAATATAGAATCTCTTCTACCATTCATCATTAATTGCGGAAATAAAATCAATTGCATGCACACATTAAAACCATAACAATTCACACATATGAACATAGTAATTTATGGGAAAGCTTAAAGCTGAAAACCCCCAATTATCTGTATATTATATGTCATAGAGATCATGTAACAATCATCATACAAAGCTCCTCACAAGCTCTCAGTACAATCTCCAATTACTATACACTAATCAGGTCTGATCTAGCAAATCTCATGCTCCAATCTCTGCCACCTACTAGCCTGCCTCTATTGCACAATCACTACTGAAGAATGGCTCTGAATGAACTTGAATTTTTCCAGCCTTGCTCACGCAATCCTCATTGGCATCTCCAACCACTGTGTGTTGCAAATCATGCAACACTATAGTCACAACTGATAGTCACACTGCTCTTTCACCTACCTATTCACTAAGTAACCATGAACCTGGCCCATGCAATCATAGTTAACTCTATGTATTCTTCAGCTTGATTTATGAGGAATATTTAGTAACTTATCAATAATTAATTCACACCACTCTCACTAGTGTATCAATCATGACTAGATACAACTAGAATTAACTATGTTTAACTAAGTTAAACTAAACATAACTCACCAACTACCTCTAATAACTCCACCAAACTTTGTCACATGAGTTCTAACTCAAGTCTCCATGCAATAGGTCTGATCTAACCCTTAGGAATAGCGTACTCCCTCACATGCCCCGTATACATCTGCACCCTAACTCAAAGTGCTCCAAGAGAATAAGATAATGTTTATAGTCCAAATATTATTAAGAGCTAGTAATATTCGACATATCTATTTTTAGACTGGCAATCTAAAAATAGATTCCACCCAATATGTCTAAAAATAGAAGTCCATATATTTTTTCCAACTTGACCAATCATCCACAAATAGCATCCTGCAACTCATAGAATATGATCGGCATGTCTAAAAATAGACATAGAACAATGTTACCAATGAAATAGGTAACCGCAATGTTACCTACTTTTTCTTGGTAGCATAAAAAGCACCCGATTTTGAAAAGTGGTGATGCAGAATCACCATTTTTTTTTTGTGCACATTTTTGACACTCTAATATTTTTATTTATGAAGTATGAATATTTGTTTTAAAATGTTAGTGAATTTCATGTTAATTTTGAAATGTATTGATGCAGCATCAACTCAACATCAACTTTTTTTTTTTTAGAGTGGTGATTTTCATGCTAATTTTGAAACATATTGATGCTGCATCAACTTTTTTTTTTAGAGCGGTGATTTTCATGCTAATTTTGAAATGTATTGATGCTGCATCAACCTTTTTTTTTAGAGCGGTGATTTTCATGCTAATTTTGAAACGTATTGATGCTGCATCAACCTTTTTTTTAGAGTGGTGGTTTTCATGTTGGTAATAAAACAAAAAACTTAGATAAAAAAAATATATAAAAACAATAAAAAAAAACCCAATAAAAATGTAAAAAAAACAAAAATAGCTCGTAAAAATAAAAAATTTAAACAAAAATAAATAAATAAAAACAAAAATATTTGAAAATTATATCAAAGGAAATGACAAAATTTGAAAAAAAAAACACATAATTTAAAGAAAAAAAACAAAAATTGACCAAAAAAATTTAAAAAAAAAACATAAAAAACATTTTTTTTTAACTTACTAAAAAAACCATATTAAAAAATTAAAAATAATTAAAATTACAAAATTAAAATTTAGATTAAAAAAAAAAAATTAAAAAAAAATAAATTAAATTTAAAAATTAAAATTAAAATAATAATAATAATAATAATAATAAAAATACAAATTTTAAAATTAACAAAAAAAACAAATTAAAAAAAATATATATAAAATTGAAAAAGAAAATAAAAATAAAAAAATAAAAATAAAAAAACTATCATTAAAAAACAAAAAAAAAATGAAAAAAAACACATGCAAATAATTAAAAAACAAATACACATAAATTTAGTGCTTTTTTTTAAATGAAACAATTTATAGATTTTAAAAATGAAAAACTAAATAAACTAAAAAAATAAAAAATAAAACAATTAAATTAAATTAAAATTTAAAAAGTTTAATAAATAAATTTTAAATTTTAAATTTTAAAAAATAAGTAATCTATAATATTAAATATAAAAATAAAAAAAAATTAAAAAAAAAATTAACAAATTGAATTTAAGATAAAAAAATTGAATAAAAAAAAAATTTTAAATTTTTTGAAATTAAAAAAAAATCAAATTAAGATAAAAATATTAAAAATTAAAAAAAAAATTAAAAATTAAAAATTAAAATCAAATCAAATAAAAAATATACATATATATTAAAAATTAAAAACAACAAAAACTAAAATAATAAAATTTTAAAAAAATAAAAACAAAATAAAAACAAAACAAATTATATTTTAAATAAAAAAATTAAATTAAAAAAAAAAAAAAAATTTGAAATAAAAAAAAAAATTTTAAAAAATCAAAATAAAAAAATGTAATTTAAAAATTTGTAATTAAAAACCACTTGGTGGGCCTGTGGCCCCACCAGGTGAGTGCTGGCAGGCGGCGCGCGCCCTCCCCTGGGGCTGCGGAGGCCGCCCACGGGCCGGCCTCCGCCGCCGCCCGGGCGCGGAGGGCCGGGTGGCGCCGCCCCCGCCACCACCACCGCCGCCCCACCACCGCCGCCGCCCTAGATTTTTTTTTTATATTTTTTTTTTTATAAATTGGTTTTTTTTTTAATTTTTTTAATTTTTTTTTTTAAATTGATTTTTTTTTTAAATTTTTTTAATTTTTTTTTCAAAAAATTTAATTCTTTTTTTAATTTTTTTTTTATATATAAAATACAATTTGTTTTGGTTTTTTTTTTTAATATTGTTTTAATTTTTTTGTAAATTTTATTTTTTTTTTTGTTTTAAATTTCTTTTTTTATTTATTTTGTTAGTAATTTTTATTAAATTTTGCCCCTTTTTTTTTTTATTTAATCGATTTTTTTTTTTTAATTTCATAAATTTTCTTTCTTATTTTATAGAATTTAATAAATTTTGTATTTTTTTTAAATTTATTTGAATTTAATATTGTTTTTTAAATGTTTTACTTTTTTATTAATTTTTTTTTGTTAATAACATAAAATTTTTATATTTTTATATTTCAATTAAAATTCTGTATTTAAAATTAGATTTTTTTTTTAATTAAACTTAATTTTTTTAAATTAATTTGTTTTTTAATTTTTTTTTATTTAATATTATTTTATATTTTTATATTTTTTTCAATTTTCCATTTTTTATTGATTTTTAAAGTTTTTATTTTAACAATGATTTTTTTTTTTTCTTTTATATTTAAAATTTATTTTTTCCTTCAAAATTTATTTGTTTATTTATTAAAATTTAATATTTTTGTTTTTAAATTTAATTTGTTATTTTAATATATATATTTTTTTTAAATTTAATAAAATCTGATCTATATACATATTTTAATTTAAGTTCATATATATATTTTATTTTTTGTAATTTAAATTTAATTTATTTTCTATAGTTTATTTGTTTTTCTAATATATATTGTTTTAAATTTAATGTTTTCATTGTATTTTATTTTTATTTTTTATTTTTAATTAATTTTTCATTTTTTTACTTTTAATTTAAATATTGTTTTCTTTTTTTTAATATTTTTATTTTAAATTTTTAAATTTATTAAAATTTAATATATTTCCTTAAATTTAATTTTTTGTTTTAAATTATTTTATTTTTTAAAAATTTAATAAGCATTTTCTTTTTCTTTTTTAAATTTAATTTCTATATTTTATTTTTTATAATTTCCTTCTTTTTTTAACTTGTTTTTTTTTTTTTTTTTCTTTTATTTTTATTTTTTAATTTCTATATTTTTTTAAATTTCAATCTTAAATTTTTTTTTGTTTATTGTTTTATTTTTTTTCCTTAAATTTTAAGTATTTTTAAATGTTTGAATTAAAATTTTTATTTTGTTTTTATTTTTATTTTTTTAATCTTCATATATTTTTAAATTTTAAGCTTTTAAATGTTGTTATTTTTTAAATTTATTTATTTTTCTTAAATTTTAGGTTTTTTTTAATGTTTGAATTTTAAAAATTAAAAAATGTTATTTCTATTTTTAAAAATGCCAAAAGTATGACACAATTTTTTTTTTTTTGTTATTCCAGCATCAACTTGTTTTGTTTTGAGGGTGTTTTTTCAATTCTTTTTTCAAGAAACAATTTTGTTTTTACCATAATTTTATAAAATGTTGAAATTTGACCTTAAAAAAAACGAAGTGCGTTCTGGAAGAGACACTTTTTTTTGGGGGGGGTGTTTTTTCAATCCTTTTTTCAACAAACAATTTTGTTTTTAGCATAATTTTAGAAAATGTTGAAATTTGACCTTAAAAAAAAAACAAGTGTGTTCTGGAAGACACTTTTTTTTTTGGGGGGGGGGTGTTTTTTCATGTTTTTTGAGAGTTTTTGGGCTAGAGTTCCCGTTTTGAGGTCAGGTTACCTATTTCATCGGTAACAGTGTTATAGTCTAAAAATAGACTTGCACCAAAAATAGCCTGCAGGCCCACTTAGTGAAGGCGACTCTTTTCACTAAGCTCATCATCTTTTTGCAATCTCAACAAGATAGGGATTATCTTCCACCCTGATCCTGCCCCTGTGGTATTCAAATTTTCTCCTGGTGAGCGCCTTCGTCAAGATATCAGCATCCTGATCCTCCGTAGGAATGTAAGAAAGTAACATGATCTTCTGCTGCACACAATCTCTGATATGATGATACCGGATGTCAATGTGTTTAGATCTATCATGAAATACTGGATTAACCGAGTGTTTGATGCAACTCTGATTATCACAATATATCACAGTAGGATCTAAGTGTGAACCGGACAACCCGACCAGGATCTTCCTCATCCATATAGCCTCGCATGCAGCCAAACTCGCTGCCATATACTCGGCCTCCGCTGAACTGAGTGCCACGGATCTTTGCTTCCTGCTGTACCAAGAAACTACTGTAGACTCGATACTGAAAATCCCTCCAGAAGTGCTCTTTCTGTCCGTTGGGATCCCTGCCCAATCTGCATTCGTGAAGCCACACAGCTTCACCTCATCCGACTGTCTGTACCAAAGTCCATATCCCGATGTGCCTTTGAGATATCTCAATACATGCTTGTCTGCCTTCCAAAAGAGCTTTGTGGGCCTAACCATAGCTTGTGAAAGCTGGTTAACAGCGTAGCATATGTCAGGTCATGTATTGACTAGATACATAAGTGACCCCACCAACTGTCAGTAAACAATGGCATCCACTACCTCTGTTGATGTAGCATCCTCTTTCCTCCATCCACCAGGAAGAGGAGTGTCAATAGGCTTGCAGCCATGCATGTTGAACTTCTCTAGTATCTCCTGGGCATACTTGCCTTGAGACACAAACAATCCATCACTGTGCTACCAAATTTCCAATCCCAGGAAATAATGAAGGAGGCCCAAGTCCTTCATCTCAAACTCTTTTGCAATATCAGCCTTGCATCAGAGTATCAATTGTTCATCACCGGTCAGTATCAAATCATCTACATAAAGTACAATGATCAGCAACTTACCCTCAACCACTATCTGGTACAGGTTGGGATCTGCCTCACTCTTGGTAAAACCAAGTCCGGTGAAATAACTGTCAATCCGTGTGTACCAAGCACGAGGTGCTTGTTTCAACCCATACAACGCTCTTTTGAGCATGCACACATGCGACTTGCTGCTGAAGATCTCGAAACCTTTGAGCTGCTCTATGTACACCTCCACCTCAATAAATCCATTGAGGAACACAGTCTTCACATCCATCTGATGAATATGCCACCCCATCTGCAGTGACAGAGCAAGACTCGTCTGTATGGAAGAATACCTTGCGACAGTTGCAAAGGTTTCCTCATAATCGATCCCCTCAATTTGTGAGAAGCCTCGGGCAACGAATCTTGCCTTGTACTTCTCCACACTCCCGTCAACTACTTGCTTCACTTTGTAGATCCATCTCGAACCTATCACTAATTTCCCTTCCGGCCTTGGGACAATATCCCATGCACTATTTCTGATAATCGAATCATACTCCTCCACCATGGCATCTACCCATGCAGGGTCCTCCACAGCTTCCTCGAAAGAGGATGGCTCTGTCACGATACACTTTCTCATCAGAGCCATGTGTCCAGTATATCGTTCAGGTGACTGTCTCTGTCTGCGCTGTGATGTAGGTGCTCCTACAATCTTCTCTGCATCAAGAATCAGTCGCTTAGCTTCTGTAGTGCGCTTCCACCCTCTGATGGTTAGCGCTGCATGAGTGGTTTCTTTCACTCCATGAACCTCCTCTTGTGGTTGATCCACATCCTGAGGCTCATCCTTAGGAACTAATAGCTCCTCATCTGCATGCAAGTGTGGCTCCCTCTCATGCAAACACTTCATGGCTTTCTCCTCATGAAATTTGATATCCCGTCGCACAACAGTCTTCCGACTATCTGGAAAATACACACGATAGTTATGGGGTGTATCAGTGTACCCCAGAAATATCCCAACCTCTGCGGTTGGCTCCAGCTTCTTCCTGGCATCCTTTGTCACATGAATGTAAACAGGTGAGCCAAAAATCTTCAAATGAGAAATATCAGGCTTCTTACCAGAAAATGCCTCCTCGGGTGTACTCATGCCAAGTATCCTATGAGGACAACGGTTTTTCACATAAGCTGCAGTATTGCATGCCTCAGCCCACAAGTGTATGGGAAGGCCTTGATCATGCAACATCGCCCATGCAGCACCCATGATCATTTTGTTCTTTCGCTCCATGACCCCATTCTGTTGTGGGTTATGAGGCGCTATGAGCTCGCTTCGAATTCCTTCTGTGCTGCAAAAGTCTTTGAATTCGCCAAAGATGAATTCATCACCATTGTCGCTCCTAAGAGCCTTCACCTGCTTCCCCGATTCTTTCTCAACTAGTGCCCTGAACTCACAGAACTTTGAGTATGTCTCCCTCTTCTTCTGCATGAAGAAGATCCAGCACTTACGAGAAAAATCATCAGAAAAGATCACATAATACCTGTGCATTGCTGTCAAAGCTATTGAGAAAGGTCCACACACATCTGTGTGAATTCTCTCAAGGATCGTCATGGCGCGACTATCCTTCTCGTGAAAGGTGGCTTTCACAAATTTTCCCAAAGTACATCCCTTGCACTGATCTGACTACGCAAGTGTACCTTTGGGAAGCCCGATAGAAATCTGCTGCAAATTTTTCAAAGCACCATGGTGAAGATGGCCCAATCTCCTGTGCCATAGCTTGCCCTCATCCCCGCTCACCACTCCTTCTGCCCTACCTGCCATTGCTGCGCAGCCATCTACCTGCAACTGATAAAGGTTCTTAACTCGAACCCCATCCTCCAGGTTTCACCAGTTTCCTTACTGCGCAGGAAAGCCTTTCCCTCACTAAAGACAACATCGTATCCCTTGTCTTCCAACATGGCCACCGAGATCAGATTCTTCTTCAATCCTGGAACATGCATGGCATCCTTCAATATGAAAGGTTTACCAGACTCTCTCTCAAAGGAAATGGTCCCGATACCAGTCACACTGTATCTACCATCATCGCCCATCTCGATGTGCACTCCAAGATCCTTCTCATCCAGATCAATGAACAAATATTTGTCTCTGTTTATATGAAATGACGCACCACTATCAAGAAACCACACCGATCCCATCACACTTGAGACCAAGCATGCGATTAGCGAAAAATCCAGCTCAAACTGCGAGGCTAAGGCCTCTCCAGCTGCAGATCCAGTAGCCTGCTTATTTTTCTTCTTCTGTGGACAATTAGTGGCATAATTTTTGTGTTGGTGATAGTGAAAGCACTTCACCTTGGACATGTCCTACTTCTTGCATTTCGCACCAGATTGAGAAGCATTCTTCTTGCTCTTCCCCTTCCTTGTTTTGGTAGCCAGAGCGCAATTTTCTTCATCTGCATTCTTTGATGAAGATCTGTCCCAGGTACTCCGCCTTATCTCCTCCTGCACAAGATCCGACCAAAGTCGTTCCCATCCTAGCAATTTCTCCCGACCATTGACAGAGTCCTGATAGGAATGAAAACTCTTCAGAAGCCCAAGGAGAGCCAAGCTCACCAAGTCCTCATCATCTACATTAACTGCCACACTTCCTAGCACATCCTTGCACTGGACAAACTTCGTGAGGTACTTGGGTATAATATCGCCTTTCTCCATTTTTATGTTCCTGAGTTTATCCTTGAGCGCCAACTTCCTCTGGTTGCTCTTGCTTTGGAATAAATCTATCAAATCTTTCCACATCAAGAATGGAGAAGCTTTACCATGAAGGTCGGACACTATGTGATCCTTCACACCTTCCAATAGGATCCTTCAACATTTTGCTGTCTTCTTTTGCCATGCATCAAGTGTGGTAGCATCGCTAGAAGCAGGTTTTGGAATTTCTACATCTATGAACTCCTTCAACCCATTGTCATCCAACACTACCTCCATCCTATCCTTCCATGCAATATAAATCGAGCTGCCCTCAAGGGCATACTCCAATCGCAATTCGTTGAAAGACATCTCAACTTCGACACCAAGAAAACACTGCTGCAAATTCGAATTCCACCAACACAAAACTCAACCGCTTCAATGTTTTGCAATTGCTCCAATGATCAATATCGCTCTGATACCATGTAGAAATTATATAACTGATATGTTATACATCCGATATTCTCCTGATCACACACTATTTGACTTCATGCACAATGCAGAATCTCTTCTACCATTGATCATTAATTACGGAAATAAAATCAATTGCATGCACACATTAAAACCATAACAACTCACACATATGAACACAATAATTTATGGAAAAGCTTAAAGCTGAAAACCCCCAACTATCTATATATTATATGTCATAGAGATCATGTAACAATAATCATACAAATATCCTCACAAGCTCTTAGTACAATCTCCAATTGCTACACACTAATCAGGTCTGATCTAGTAAATCTCATGCTCCAATCTCTGCCACCTGCTAGCCTGCCTCTACTGCACAATCACTGCTGAAGAATGGCTCTGAATGAACTCGAATTTGTCCAGCCTTTCTCATGCAATCCTCATTGGCATCTCCAACCACTGTGTGTTGCAAATCATGCAACACTATAGTCACAACTGATAGTCACACTGCTCTTTCACCTACCTCTTCACTGGTCTCCATTGAAACTGTCCATGCACTGTAGTTAACTGATGTATTCTTTAGTTGATTACTGAGTTAATAATTAGTGAATTAATTAATAATTAATTCACACCACTCTCACTAGTGTATCAATAAGTTAGACTAGATACAACTAGCTCAACTATGTTTAGATTAGTTAAACTGAACACAACTCCATTAACTTCCTCAATCAACTCCACCAAACTCTCTCACATGAGTTCTAACTGAAGTATCCATGCAATAGCTCCACTTAACCCTTAGGAATAGCGTAATTCCTTCTGTCAGCTCCTGTGCCACATCCGTGCACTTAACTGAAGTGCTCCAAGAGAATAAGATAATGTTTATAGTCCAAATATTATTAAGAGCTAATAATATTCGACATATCTATTTTTAGACTGGAAATCTAAAAATAGATTCCGCCCAATATGTCTAAAAATAGAAGTCCATATATTTTTTCCAACTTGACGAACCATCCACAAATAGCATCCTGCAACTCATAGAATGTGATCGACATGTCTAAAAATAGACTTGCGCCAAAAATAGCCTCCGGGCCCACTTAGTGAAGGCGACTCTTTTCACTAAGCTCATCATCTTGTTGCAATCTCAATAGATTTTGGTGAGGTCGCCTCTTCTTTATTCTCTTTTCCTCCCTCTTTTTCATCATGTATTTCCTCTTGTGTCCTACCCTCAGCTTCCTTAACCTCTTATACTTTTGTGGTTGTGTTTTCCTCCTCAACCAAGGCATTTTTCTCCAAATCTGTGCTTGTTGGAGTTTCTTGCAGCAAAAACAGAGTTTCCTATAGTAAAATTTGTTGTTCTTTTTGAAGACTCACTTCTTCTTTATTTTCACTCTTTTTACTCCTTGAAGGGTCAGTGGAGGTTTCATGACGTGTGTGGGATGCCAACTTAGTTGAATGTCTTATGATATATGTTACAAGGGTCCTTATGGGTGAAGTGACTTCTTGTACCCTTCCTTCCTCTAATCTGATTTCTTCCTCATTTTGTGGTGATTCTTCAATGGTGATAAGGCTCTTGGTGGGAGTTTGTGGCTTTCCCTATCTCACCCTCTAACTTTTCCTTGTTCTAAAGTACACAGGTGTCTGCCTCTTTCTTTTTGTTTTAATGGGTGTGCTCAATGTAGTTAAAGTGGAAGCTACTTCTTGGTCTGTGATGTCAAGTGACATGATTGTGTCTTTAGGGGAGGTTTCATGGCCTAAGATAAGGTCCACATCTTGTTTTTCCTCAGTCTTTACTTCCTCCTTTCCTTCAAATTCTTCTTGCTCTCTTTCTGTTGTCTCTATGTTCTTTGTCTCAATTTCCATCTCCTCCTTTTCTTTTATGTTTTCTACCTCTTCTTCCTCTCTATTTTTTTCCTCTTCTTCCTCTTCTTCTTCCTTCTCTTCTACTTCTTCTTATCTAGGGCTAGAAGCAGAGGTTTTCCCTATTTGGGTAGCTATAAAGGCTTCCCTATCCATGTCTATAAAAGAGGACTAGGATACAGGTAGTTTTTTCCTTCTCAAAGCATCATCTACACTTAATTTTATCAAGCCATGATGGGCCAAATGCTGATACTTCCTTTGTCTCACTTTATGGCTCATATCAGTGATGGATTTTAGGAGGAAGTGAGGGACATGTAATCTTTGTTCGAGTGGAAGCTATCCTTGGAACCTCGGTTCATTTAACAACCTGAAATGATACCCATAAACCACACTCAATATGGCTTCACAAGAGATGAATTTCATGATGTGGAATGCAACTTCATCCCAGGGGTATGGGAGGTTCTCTCTTCTCACACCTTTTTTATCTTCAATATAATTCTCTCCAAGTAGGAAGAATTATTTTTGGCTGCAGTGCTAGGCATTCTTTCCTTGACCCATTTGACTCCTAAGGGCAAGGTGGTAACTCTAATTATGATTTCTAGAGATAGAGTGATCAATAGTCCTCTTATCATAGTGGTGGCTCTTTCTTCTAAATGTGATTGTAGGGCTACTGCAAATTCTTTAGCTATTTCATCATCATAACCTTTCAATAGCTTGAAGAACCCTAGCCATTGGTTATTTCGGAAGACTTCCATAACCTGAGGGTGTTGACTAATTCTCTTGATGTCTATAGGCTCCCTCTTGTTGAATCCCACTCCCATTTTAATGTTGTGAGATGAAGGTGGTGAGAGTTTTTTAGAGGTAAGTCTCAGAGATGGAGGCCTTGAAGAAAAACATAAGGAAAAAAAAATTACCCTTCAACTGTCACATATACTTTTGTTGAGTGTGAATTACATGGAGGAATTCTAGTGTTGAAGGATGCAAATCCACTTACCTTGGTCCTTTGCTATTTTGGTGTGATATATGGAGGCTTTGGGAAGCCAATACACCCATAAAAATCTGTGCTGCCCTCTAAGCCTCTGCTGGTGTACTTCTGAAGTTGCCTGTAGCAAAATGATGTTTCCTATAGCACGATGGTGCATGCGAACCCAAACTTCGATGTTGCTTCTCTGATGGCTCCCACTTCTCTCATGCACTTTTTTTTCTTCGAATTTCTCAACGCAATGGTGGAAATGAGACAAATATTTCCTTTATGGGAATTTTTAACCAAATTTGGAGTGTTGTGGTGACTCGTACTCAAGTCAAGTTTCCTCTTAGAGATCATTGGCCCCCACTTCAGCTAATCATTGTTGACCTCATGATCACTTCCCTTTGTACTCATCCACTCTCACCTGACTTGATTTGACATGCCCAGGTGGAATGAACTTTCACTTTTCCTTTAGTTGCACTTTACGAAGGTGGACAAGTTAATTGGCCACCTTTTTGCTTTTAAAATTATAAACCTCGACATTTAACTATTTTGGCCATTATGGATGCACAGTGAGGGGTGAGAGGCCATACCTAAGCTTACCTGGTGTTGGTGAGTTGTTGTAGGAGCTGGTGCAAGAAGCTAGAGTTGGTGGTGTGCCTGAGTCTTCTATTTGATGTGTCTTCTTATATTTTTTTGTGTTTTCTGAGTGAGTTGCTTACCCTTTTCTTGTTTACCTTCTTTTTCAATTACTGCATGGAGGGCTTCAAATGATATGGTTGGTGTGCTTGTCCCTCTAGAGTCTGTTGGTGGTCTCCTAGAGTCATCTATATCATATTTCCTTCATATTTTTGCCTCGTTGTGCCACACATGGATTTGCTACAGGAAACTCTCTTATACCTATAGCAATTTGTTCCTTGCATCTTCTTGCTTTAGTTTGTTCAGGAATGGAGTTATATGGGTTATGGAGGCTATGGATGAAGTCATGGGATGAATAGATCAGAGGGTAGGCAAGAGAAATAGTTCTTATGCCAAATTTTCAATGATTTAGTTGCCCAAGTTGCAACATAAGGTTTAGATAGGGAAACCTTGTGCATGGAGTTAAATAGGATGTTGGGAATTGTAGGCATAGGAAAAAAACATATTATCATGCCCTAAATGAAGTTCAAAAAACCCCTTAGACAACCTTTTTCTTCATAAATGAGCTTCTTGTAGCATTTATAGGATTTTCTTGTAGTGATACAGGAATCCTATAGCTGTCTGTTTTGCCTGTAGCAATTCCAGATTAGGAAAAAAAATGAACTTGTTGCTTATCTGGTGGGTGAAATGGATGAAGGGATGGATGATGGAGCAGCTTATGGAGTGTGAAAGCAAAGAAGAAGAAATGAGGAAGAGAAATCGCTCCTCTGGATCCTAAAAACCATCTTCAATTGTGAACCTACAAAAAAGAAAAACACATAAATACATAGGTATTTCTTTTTCTTTTTCTTTCTTTTTTTATTTTTATTTTTTTGAAGGCAAGTGGGCTGCCTCCATAGAGTTTTTCAACCCAAAGGCCCACCTTGGGCGCCCCAAATGGGTTTTCACCCAAGGATATTTTATTCTCTGTTTTATTTTTTCTTCTTCTTCTTTTTTTTTTTCTCCAAGACAGCCTCATGGAGGTTTTCAACCCTAGAGTTGGCCTAGGGCACCTCAGAGAGGTTTTCATCCATGATTATTTATTATTTTTTTCTCTTTTTTTCCTTTAGGTTCCATTGGAAACTATGGAGTTTCCCATGACATACACTTTACTGCATATGGAATTTATAAATTCTACCCTAGATAGGGGCTTCTTGTAAACCTTGAGTCTGTAACCATTGACAAGTAGGGGGATTCCTTCCTCTTCTATGGTTCTAATCTAAAGTTCACCATTATCATAGCATTTGTCCACTTTGTAGGGTCCCAACCATCTTTTCATTAGTTTTCCTTTGAATTCCTTAAACCTTGAGTCATACACCAGTGCCCAATCTCCTTCTTGAAATGTCTTTTCCTTAATATTATTGTCATGCCAGACCTTCCTTTGCAGTTGAATTACCTGTTTGTGGAGGAGTGCTTGCATCCTAAACTCATCCAATCCATTTAATTGTAGCAACCTCACTTTTTGGGCGTTTGAATTGTTTAGGTCTAGCTCAGCTGTCATCCTTAAGGTGTTAAATTCAAATTCAACTGAAAGCAAAGCTTTCTTGCCATAAACTAGGTCATAAGGAGTGAATCATGTTGTTGTTTTCCAGGTATTGTTGTAGGCCCAAGTAGCTTCTACCAAACTATCCACCCAATATTTTTTGATGTTGCTCACAACCTTGGTGAGGATACTCTCTAAGGCTTTGCTATTTAATTCCACTTAGCCATTTTCCTAAGGGTGGTAGGAAGTAGAAGTCTTATGCTTAATCTTGTACCTCCTCATAAGGTTCTCAATGAGATGAGAAGTGAATTGTGCCCCTTGATCAATGACTACTTCTCTGGGGTACCCAAACTTGTAAAACACATTCTCCCTTAGAAATTATGCTACTTTCTCCTCGGTTGCTACCTTCACATCTTTTGTTTCAGCCCACTTTGTCAGGTAGTCAGTGCATACTATGATATACTTTTTATGTCCAAATGGTGGATCAATAGGTCCAATGAAGTACATGCCCCATTTATCAAATGGCTCAAGGGCCACCTGAGGGTGCAAAGGCATCTCATCCCTTTGTGTAGGTTTCCCCATCCTTTGGCACTGGTTGCACATGCTTAGTGTATCTTCTGGAATCCTGATGAAGGGTAGGCCAATACTATCATGCCTACAAAACTTTGTAAGCAGTCATTTTTGTAGCAAATTGGCCTCCACATGGGTTATCGTGACATGCGGAGAGGATATAAAAAACTTCTTCCTCCCTCACACATCTCTTGAGGATTTGGTCAGGGCTTAGCTTGAAAATATTTCCCCCAATCCATGTGAAAGGGGCACTTTTTCTGATGATCTTTCTTTTCTCCCTGAATGAGAGATTAGGAGGGAATTTTCCAGCAACCAAGTAGTTAGCTATGTTGGAAAACCATGGTGAGAGTGCTGATATAGCAAAGAGATGTTCATATGTAGCTGGTCATCCACCATTCCTTCTTCACTTGCAGAGAGAGCTAACCTGGATAAAAAATCTACAACAACATTCTCCTTTCCAGGTTTATCAACAATAGTTAGGTAAAACTACTGTAAAAGTAACAACCATCTAATTATCCTAGCATTAACATCTGGTTTTTCCATTAAATATTTGATGGTTGCATGGTCAGTGTGAACAAAGGTCTGATAGCCAGTTCAATAATGTCTAAATTTGTTTAAAGCATGGACAGTGCCTAAGATCTCCTTCTCTGTGATAGTATAATTTAGCTCGGCCTTAGACAAGTTCTTACTGATGAAATAGATTTCAGAAGGTAATTTGTCTTCTAACTACCCTAATGTTTCCCCCACAACTTTTTTGGATGCATCTATGTGGATGTGGAAAGGAAGAGTCCAATTTGGACCTCAGAGAATGGGAGTAGTAGTCAACTTTCCCTTAATGATCTCAAAAGCCTCTTGACAAGGACCAGACCAAATAAACTCGGAATATTTGGCCAATAAACCAAATAGTGGCAAAGCCATCTTACTAAAATATTTGATGAATCTTCTATAATAAATAGCGAACCCTAAGAATCTCATATCATCTCTTTGCTTTTGAGGAGCATATACCATTTTGATAATAGTGATTTTTCTCGAGTCCACCTATATTCCTGCTTGGGAGATTGAGTGTCCTAATACAACTCCTTCTCTCTTCAGGAATTCACACTTTTCTAGGCTCAAGGAGAGATGCTTCTCAATGTACCTTCTCATTACTTTAACCAAATTGGATAGGGCTTCCTGGAATTCATCCCCATATGGTGTGAAATCATCCATGTAGATTTCAACAGAGCATGGACTAGCTCAGAGAAAATTCTCAGTACAACTCTTTGGAAGGTAGTTGGGGAATTTCATAACCCAAAGGGCATGACTCTGTAAGCGAAGGTACCCAAGGGCAGGTGAAAGTAGTCTTATCCTGGTCTTTAGGGTTGATTTGAATCTGATTGTACCCATTGAACCCATCTAAGAAGGAAAATAACTTCTTCCCTACAAGGCCATCTAGGACTTGGTATATAATGGGAAAAGGGACATGGTCCTTCTTTGTGGCTTTGTTAAGTTCTCGATAATCAACACAAATTTTCCATTTTCCATTCTTCTTTGGGACTAGGACAAGAGAAGATAACCACTCACTATCTAATATAGGATAAATGAAACTTGCATCAAATAGTTTCTGTAGCTCTTCCTTGACTATTTCCTTCAAATTTGGGTTCATCCTTCTTTGGGGTTGTCGCACAGGCTTGCATCCTTCTTTGATGTAAATATGATGTCTGCATATTGAAGGATGCACCCCTTTCATGTCCTTGTAATCCAATCAAATGCATCTAGGTTTTCTTTTAAAAGATGGCATAGTTGCTTTTCTTCTTCATCTAAGAGGTTTGAATTGATTTTCAGAGATCTGGATGGTCCAAACTCAACATCCTTGGTGGTTTCAGAGGTTGACTCAACTGAGTGCACTTCCATCCAAGGTTGGCTTTCAGACTCTTTGACTAGGTTTTCAAGAGGATTGTTAGTGGGGGACTGATTTTGAATGGCATGGTTGATGAGTTCATCTTCATCAATTTGTCCCCCTCTAAGAATAGAATCTATGGTACACATAGGGGTAATGTTATATACCTCATATTATTCATCCTCCAACCACATAGGTAGATCATGATTAATGGAAGGCTGGGCTGGAGGATATAATACCAGCTGTTTAGACAAGGGCCCATTTTTAATAGTCATGTTTCTGACCTGACAGCTAATATAAGCATATGCAGTGGCTAACCAAGGTCTCCCTAATATGAGAGGGTATCCATTGAACTTGGTTTTCAGTTGTAGAACTAGGAAATATGTAGGATAATCCCAAGAGTCAATTGTAACCATAACATCCTCAACAATCACTTCCAGAGTTACTATGGACTGATCTTTAAGTTGCATAATTGTTGTGGTTTTCCTCAAAGTCCCTTGGAGATTAAGTTTCAACATAGTTTCATTGGTCATGACAGTGATGGAAACCCCTAGATCAATCATAGTATTGGGGACTATGACACCATCTATGTGAACATCTACAAATGGACTGCCATGGTCCAGGTACTTTGGAAAGATCACCCTTCCCAGTATTAATTCGAACAGTTGTCCTACCACATTGATGGTGGGGATACCTTTCTTCTTTCTCGCAGGCTTCTTGAAGCACTTTTCCTTGATGAGCCTATTGTAAATAGGGACATAATTAATGGCCTGGAGAAGTGGTATCTTTACACACAATTTTTCCAATTCTCCCAAAATTTCAGTCTCCTCTGGGTGTGTTAGTTAGGATGGATCAAGCGCTTAGGAAAAGGAGGTTTTTGGATCTAAGTGTTACCTTCTTCCTTTTCCTCCTAAACCTCTACAAGTAGAGATGGAAGGTGGTTGTCTGGGATTACTCTTCCCGAACTGAGATTAATCTTTTGTATCTCCACAACATAAGTTGGATAGGATGTTTCTCCACTGTAAACCCATTGTGCTTGTTTGTTGTTCGGGTTCGGATTTGGTTGTGTAGGCATTTGAGGTAGCTTGGATGCAGCAGCATGAGTAATTTGAGGTTGAGGTGGGGGTGGAGGCATTAGGGCAGGTGGTTGATTGTGTTGAGGCCTCCACCCTTGGGATGGATTGTTCCACTGAAGTTGTTGGGGAACATACCGCTAAAATGTTTGGTTCATAGGCTGAGGGTGATATGGAGGGTTGTAAGGCCAAGTGCGAGGTGTAGGCTAGGATGGAGGAGTGGGGGTGTACCAAGGTTGCATGGGTGCACTCTGATTATTTTGATAGTAAGAGTAAGGTGAATCTTGCATACCTTGTTGATATGGCCTAGGGCCTTGAGGCCTTCTCTTGTTGATGAAACAGAGTTTCTCTGGCCCTACTTCCCCACCTTGATATACCGCTTTAAGTTTATGGCATGATTCTCTTCACAGACTAAGAAAACCTCTATGACACTTAGTGGACATTCATTTCTTGGGTGATTTATGGTACATCTAGGGAAAAATATAGCCAAGGCTCTTTTTGCTTCCTCTTGCTTCCTTTTGACATGAATTGTGTCCATTTGCAAAGAAAAGGTGTGCAACATGTCACTCTTGAATTCCTCGAGCATGTTTCCAATCTCATGTTTTATGGAAGTTGAAGAGGAAGGGGTATTGGATGTGCTTTGGCCAGCTCTACCTTTCTTCCTAACTTCCCTAGAATGGTCCTGGGAGACAGTATTGATTGTTTCATAAGGAAGTTGGTAGATATCTCCTCTTGATAACATATTTAAGGTTTCTATTACCTCCTCTATGATCCCTCAAAGAAGTACAAGTTTAAGTGATCCAGGATTAAGAGTAAAGTTGGCTCTCTTATAGTTTAACTGAAACCTCTCATCATAGTCTTCTAGAGATTCATGAGGCCCTAAAGTCATCATAAATAGCTCATCCTTATTTTCCTTGGACCTAGAGTAGTCTCTGTATTTTTTTTTGAAGGCCTCTTGCATTTGTGCTCAGGTAGTGATGTTGTTCCCAAGTAGACCCATGAACCAGCGCAAGGCTGCATCCTTAAGGGTGGATGGGAATAGCTTCAATTTCTAATCATCTGAGGCATAGTCATAGGTCCTATAGACAAAAAAAAATTCAAACATGAATGTGTTAGGGTCTTCTGAGGTAATTCCATGAAAGTGTGCAAGAGCTGAGGGGCTCATGTTTTTCTTCTTAGTTTCCCCATCTGCCTCTCTAATGGGAAAGTCTTCCTGGGTTTCAGTGTCAGCCATGGTTAAGATAGGTGAAGCAGGCCCCTCAGTTGAAACAAGTCCATCTTCTTCCTAGGTTCTTCAAAATTTTTAGAAGGCTCACCTATGGTGTGTTCAATCTCACACCCACTGAAGAAGAGTGAAGGGTGACGATGTGGTGATGTGGGGGTTTTAGGTTAAAAAATTCCCTAAGTATCCCTACTCATACGAGGCAAGAAATTCAGATTTTTTTTGTATTTTTTCAATATTTCTGAGACAACATGAAAAAGGAAAGCATAAAATAATGCTAAAACAAAATCAAAGCATCTACTAGACACCTCCCTGAAAATGGCACTAAAAAGTAGTGAGCCCTGGAATTGCACCAAGAATGCTACAACTCCCAGGGGCTGCCCTACTTTAATTTATCAACCCGGGGTTCATACAAACTTGGAGGTGACAGTGCTATATACACAGCAGATGAATTCTACTCGTGTCATCCTCTTTTGAGCTCTACGAAAGGGTGCTACTTCTACGGTTTCTAGGTGAAGTCTGTCACACTTCTGGAATTAGGCCTAGGGCTACCAATTATTCAAATCCATGGAACTATTAGCAAGTACAAAATTATACCATAATAACCAAGTACATCTAACTATTCTGCAATGAAGGAAATCTACTTATTCGACTATGATAAGAATTGTAAAGCAACCTAGGTACCTTGCATGAAGTAAATTTTTGAATTGAAATGACAGAAAAGAAACTAACTTTAATCACACTTCATTGGGCCAAATAGATAAACACACTCTACTTATCCTATGCTCTATCTATCATGCTTTTATTCATGCAAATATTCATGACCTAATTATGCTTGAAAATGTGTTGTTTTGCAACTAGGAGAAGAAAGTGCTAAGGTGGCTGATGGAAGGCTTGAACACATGGGGGCAAGGCTAGAGGTGTATGATTGGTTCTTGTAGATTTAGAAGGTGGCCATGGTGTTTTATGGGCTTAAGGAGGGGCCCACAGGTGTTGTTCCAAGTGTTGCAATAGGTTTCCTATAGTGCTACAGGCAAGTCCTGAATTTCTATAGGAAATAGGTCGAGGGAAATCCAAGGCCAAAAAGAGGTGGAAAAAGGGTAGGGAAGGTGGTGTGAAGGTGGATGAGGATTAGTAGGAGGTTACCCAACCCTTGGAAAAGCTTATATTCTCTTGGGAGGAATTTCTTGCACCCCTAGGGTTTGCTCACGGTGTAGGGATGAAAAATCTAAAAACAGGGTTGATGGTGACTTTGATGAACAGAGGGTTGAAGGAAGATGAGAGATGAAGATGGAGGTGTTGGTGAAATTATCCTTGGTTGTGCTACCTATGCCTGCAATCAAACTACCTATTCATGCAATAAGGATGGAAAAATTCATGATAAATACAATGGAAAATATGACTAGAATTTGTAAATAAAATCTATTATAATCTTAGAAACAGAGATCTACCACAGCATTACTGAACATGTTCATGGAATTAAAACAAATAATCTCATCTATTCCAAGAAATCATAAACTAAAAATCATTTTTGGTCTGTGGGGAAGGTCTACCCTCCTCAAGCTCTATGGACAAAGGTGAGAGGGGGAGTCTTGACTCACAGATTTATGGATTTTATCACCTATTCTACCACTCATGTAAGTAGACTAAATCTACAACAAAAGATAAATGGAATAAAACTAAAACAGTAAATGAAAATACCAAAAAACTAGCTAACTATTCATAAGAAAAACTAGCTAAATGACATGGAAGGAAATAATTATTAGACAAGAGAGGTTGAGGCACATGGATTGGGCCCTAACCGACAAGCCTAGATCTATGGAACTAGATCAGTAAAGCAAAATCTAAATACTCATTTCATTTCAAAAATATAGTCTCATTACATCCATGAAAGTCTTGAAAAACTTATTACAATAGGAAAGAGCCTAATGGATTTCTCCAAAATCCCAATCCTAATGAGCTCTTGCTCAGCTCTATTTAACCTAAAGGGTAGCTACCAACAGCTCCCTAGAAAATAGGTGATGAGTCCACTTGACTCCAAGTGAAGTATGGATTGAGTGCACTTGGTCTTGAGTTTGCTCGGCTACCTTTGACAATAGAAATTTTTAATACAATTATGTATTGCCAGGTTCTCTTGATCTAACAATTATATGCCACTATTAAATACATAATCCTTCTACTTAAATATTTGCGGAAATGTAATCGCCAATTGCAAACACATGAAGAAAGATCAATCACACATAACACAAATGTTTTTACCAGGAAAGCATGAAGCTAAAAACCCCACTATCATATATTATGTATATATCATGGATCATGAAAAATCTCATACAAAACTCTAATCCAAGAGCTCTTACTACAATATACAATCATCTCACACTGTCCTACAAAAATTGGCATAAACATGCACCAATTTACTACCTCCTGACAGCCTGCCTCCACTGCGCAATCCCTGATGATCACAATCCCTGAATAAATTCGATCTTGCCTTGCCTTGACTATGCAATCCTCATTGGCATCTCCAATGTGTTTTTGGTTGCTAGTGTGCACCCACTATAGTCACAATTGATAGTCAAATTGTCCCTTTCACCTATCTCTCAACTGGATCTCCATTGGATCTGACATGCATGTAGTTAACAGTAGTAAATCTTCAGTTGCGTGTGAGATCACTCAATGTGAATTAATTTAATATTTAATTCACTGATCTCTCACTAAGTGTATATTTAGTTACAACTAGTTATAACTAGCACAACTGAGTTTAACTCACTTAACTGAGTTAAACTACTTTACAACTCACATAACTACACATCCAACTCTGTTACAACTTTGTATCACTCAATTACAACGAAGTCCACTAGAATTTCCCACCAACCAACCTTTGAACTCGAAATTCCTTCAGTTAACTGGTTTTCCACATCAGTTAACTGAAATCAAGTGATTCAAGAGAATAGATTATTATTTATTGTCTAATTATTGTTAAGGGCTAACAATAATCGACATGGATTCTATTTTTAGACATGCATTCCACAAAACAACTTCGCACATGCATTCCAAAAATAAACACCCATCCATCCATATAATTTGCTCAACCATCTATAAATATATTACAGCTAAAAATAGACTTTGATCCAAATTCTAAAAATAGACATATCACCTAAAAATAGCCTGCGGGCCCCACCTAGTGTAGGTGCTTAATTTTCACTAGGATCGTCATCTTGTTGAATCTCAACACTCCCTCTCAACAAGAAAGGGATTATCCTTCACCCCGATCTTGTCTCTATGGTATTCAAATTTTCTCCCGATGAGCTCCTTCGTCAGAATATCTGCATCCTGATCTTCCGTAGGAATGTACTGAAGAAACATGATCTTCTGCTGCACACAATCTCTGATATGATGATACCGGATATCTATATGCTTAGATCTATCATGGAACACATGATTAATCAAGAGCTTAATGAAACTCTAATTATCACAATGAATCATTGTAGGATCTAAATGAGAACCGAACAAACCGACCAAGATCTTCCTCATCCAGATAGCCTCACATGCAGCTTGACTTGCTGCCGTGTATTATGTTTCCGCTGAACTAAGTGCCACAGATCTTTATTTCCTGTTGTACCAAGAAAAATCTATAGATCCGATACTCAAAACCCCTCTTGATGTGCTCTTTCTGATCGTTGGGCTACCTTCCCAATCTACATCGATGAAGCCATGCAACTTCACCTCATCCGTTTGTTTGTACCATAAGCCATACTCAGATTTTCCCCTAATATATCTCAAGACATGCTTTCCTGCCTTCCAAAAGTGCTTGGTAGGCTTAACCATCGCTTGACTAAGTTGGTTCACCGCATAGCATATGTCTAGTCTTGTATTAACTAAATACATGATCGAACCCACCAACTCTCGATAGACAATAGCATCTACTACCTCTCCAGATGTAGCTTCCTCTTTCCTCTAGTTTCCTAGAAGAGGAGTATCCATGGGTTTGCATCCCTCCATGTGAAACTTACTGAGTATCTCCCTTACATACTTTCCTTGAGACATAAACAGTTCACCTTCTCGCTGCCATATTTCCAATCCAAGGAAATAGTGAAGGAGGCCCATATCCTTCATCTCGAACTCCTTTACAAGGTCCTCCTTGCATGAGTGTATCAGCTACTCATCACCAGTTAGTATTAAATCATCAACGTAAAGAAAAATGATTAAAATCTTACCCTCCATCACAATTTGGTATAGGTTTGCATCCACCTCACTCTTGGTGAAGCCAAGTCCAGTGAAATAGCTGTCGATCTGAGTGTACCAAGCATGAGGTGCTTGCTTCAGCCCATACATTGCTCTTTTGAGTCTGCACACATGTGACTCACTGTTGAAGATCTCAAATTTTTCATGCTATTCAATGTACACTTCTTCCTCAATGATCCCATTAAGTAACGTAGTCTTCACATCCATCTGATGAATGTGCCAACCCATCTGTGCTGAGAGAGCAAGGATGGTCCTTATGGAAGAATACCGTGCTACAGGTGAAAAGGTTTATTCATAATCAATCCCCTCGATCTGTGAGAAGCCTGGGGCCATAAATCTTGCCTTATACTTCTCAACACTCCCATCAGCAGCTTGCTTTACCTTGTAGATCCATCTTGAACCTACCACTGGTTTATCAACTGGCCTTGGAACAATTTCCCAAGCATTGTTTCTGACAATGGAGTCATACTCCTCCACCATTACATCTACCCATGTGGGCTACTGCACTGCTTCTTGAAAGGAATATGGCTCAGTCACAATACATTTTCTCATGAGAGCCATGTATCCATTGAATCAGTCAGGAGACTGTCTCTATTTGTGCTGTGAAGTAGGGACTCCTACATTCTGTGCCGCATCAAGCTTCAGCCTCTCATCTTTTGTGGTACACCTTTTACCAGTTTTGATGTTTGGCTCTATGTGAGTGGACTCCTCCACTCCATGAACCTCCTCCTGTGGCTGATCCACATCTAGAGACTCATCTTTGGGAACAAGAAGTTTCTCCTCTACATGTAAGTCTAGTTCCCTCTCAAGCAACAACTTCATGGCTTTCTCCTCATTGAATTTTATATCTCATCACACCATAGTCATTCAACTGTTTGGAAAATACACATGATAATTATGGGGTGTTTCTATGTACCCCATAAATATCCCAACTTCATCATTCGGCTTTGGCTTCTTCCTGGCGTTCTTGGTCACATGCACATAAACAGATGAGCCAAAAAACTTAAAGTGATAAACCTCTGGTTTCTCACCAATAAAAGCTTCTTCATGTGTACTCATGCCAAGTACTCTATGAGGACAACATTTTTTCACGTAAACTGCAATGTTGCATTCTTCCACCCACAAATGCATTGGTAGGCCCTGATCATGCAGCATAACTCGTGCAACACCCATGATTGTTTTGTTCTTCCTCTCCGCGATCCCATTCTGTTGTGGGTTATGAGGTGTTATGAGTTCTCCTCGAATTCCTTCTTTGCTACAAAAGTATTTGAATTCGTTCGAGATATATTCACCACCATTATCGCTCTGCAGAGCCTTCACTTGTTTCCCCGACTCTTTCTACACCAACACTTTAAAATCACAGAACTTTGAGAATCTTTTATCCTTCTTCTTCATGAAGAAGATCCAGCATCTACGAGAATATTCATCAAAAAAATAACATAATACCTTTGTTTCACTTTTGAAGCAACCGAGAATGGCCCACACACGTCTATGTGAACTCTCTCCAGGATCACCAAAGCACAGTTCTCCTTTTCATGAAAGGTGGTTTTTACAAACTTACCCATAGTACATCCCTTACATTGATCTATCTACTGAAGTGTACCCCTAGGAAGTCTAGTAGAAATCTGTTGCAAAATATTCAAAGCGCCATGGTGAAGATGGCCCAATCGTGTGTGCCATAATTCGCCCTCATCCCAGCTCACCACTTCTTCTACTTTTCCCACCATTGCAATGCATCCATCTACCTCCAGCTTTTAAAGATTCTTGACTCAAATCCCTATCCTCTTGGTTTGACCCATTATTTTATGTCATAGGAAATTTTTTCCATCGTTGAAAACAATGTCATAACCTCTGTCCTCCAACATCGCGACTGAGACCAAGTTTTTCTTCAGACCTGGAACATGCATAACATCGTTCAACAGAAATGGTTTACCTGACTCCCTCTCAAAGGTAATGGTATCATATCCAGTCACATTGTATCGTCCATCGTCGCCCATCTTTATATGCATTTGGAGATCTTTCTCCTCCAAGTCACTGAAAAGCTCCTTATCTCCTGTCATGTGGAAGGAAGCACCACTATCAAGATACCACCCCAATCCCATTGCGCTTGAAACAAAGCATGTGATAAAAAAGAAATAAATTTCAAATTGCGAGGCAAGGGCCTCACCAGTTGCAGCTCCAGCAGACTTCTTGTTCTTCTTTTTCTGTGGGCAGTTAGTGGTGATATGCCCATGTTAGTGATAGTGAAAACACTTCACCTTGGACAAATCTAGCTTCTTTCCTTTAGCCTCATATTTTGAATGGGATTTATTCCCCTTCCCTTTCCTTGCTTTGGAAGCCAAAGCACAATCATGTTCATCATCATTCTTTGATGAAGATCCATCTCTAGTGTTCCGCCTAAACTCCTCCTACACTAGATCTGACCACAGTCGTTCACAATCCGACAGTTTTTCCCGTCCATTGAGAGAGTCTTGATAACTGTGCCACCTATTAGTAAGTCCCAAGAGAGAAAAACTCACCAAATCATCATCAGAAACTGTGATTCCCACACTCCCCAGTTCATCTCCACATTAGAAAAACTTTGTGAGATACTTAGGAATATTGTCGCCCTTTTCCATCTTGATATTTCTGAGTTTATCCTTCAGTCCCAATTTCCTATGGTCGTTGTTTCTTTGGAAAATAGCTGTCAAAGCCTTCCACATTGCAAATGGAGTGGCTTTCCCATGAAGGGTTTAGACAATATGGTCTCGCACACCTTCCAATAGAATCCTTCTCATCTTTGCTACTTTATTTTTCCAGGCGTCAAGTAATGCAACATTTGTCGAAGTGGGCTTAGGAACATCATTTTCGATGAATTCCTTCAAGCCATTATCTTCAAGTACCGCCTCCATCCTATCCTTCCATGCAATGTAGCTTGAGCTGCCCCCGAGTGCATACTCTAACCACAAACCATTGAAATCCATTTTGATGTTTACTCAACTATCGCACCAAGAAATTATTGTAGCAAATTCGAATTATTTCCACCAACAAACTCAACTACTACTTCAATATTGCAATATTCTTTGCTACGATACCATGTAGAAATTTTTAATACAATTATGTATTTTCGGATTCTCTTGATCTAACAATTATATGCCACTATTAAATACATAATCTTTCTACTTAAATCTTTGTGGAAATTTAATCACCAATTGCAAACACATGAAGAAAGATGATCACACATAACATACATGTTACCGGGAAAGCATAAAGCTAAGAACCCCACTATCATATATTATGTATATATCATGGATCATGAAACAATCTCATACAAAACTCTAATCCAAGAGATCTCAATACAATATATAATTGTCTCACACAGTCATAGAAAAATTGGCATAAACATGCACCAATTTACTGCCTCCTGGCAGCTTTCCTCCACTACGCAATCCCTGTTGATCACAATCCCTAAATGAATTCGATCTTGCCTTGCCTTGACTATGAAATCCTCATTTTCATCTCCAACATGTGTTTGGTTGCAAGTGTGCACCCACTATAGTCAGAACTGATAGTCAAATTGTCCCTTTCACCTATCTCTCAACTGGGTCTCCACTAGATCTGACATGCATGTAGTTAATAGTAGTAAATCTTCAGTTGCATGTGAGATCACTCCATGTGAATTAATTTAATATTTAATTCACTAATATCCCACTAGTGTATCCTTAGTTACAACTAGCACAACTGAGTTTAACTCACTTAACTGAGTTAAACTACTTTACAACTCACATAACTACACATCCAACTCTGTTACAACTTTGTATCACTCTGTTACAACAAATTCCAATAGCATGTCCCACCAACCAACCTTTGAACTTGAAATTCATTCATTTAACTGGTTTTCCACATCAGTTAACTGAAATCAAGTGCTTCAAGAGAATAGATTATTATTTATTGCCTAATTATTGTTAAGGGCTAACAATAATCAACATGCATTCCATGAAACAACTTCGCACATGTATTCCAAAAATAGACGACCATCCATCCATATAATTTTCTCAACCATCTAGATAGATTACTGCTAAAAATAGACTTTGATCCAAATTCTAAAAATATATGTATCACCTAAAAATAGCCTGCGGGCCCCGCCTAGTGTAGGCGCTTAATTTTCACTAGGATCATCATCTTTTTGAATCTCAACATTGACTTAAAGTTCTTGGAGGGAATCTTGAGGATCCCTTGGATGCCTTTGGGAGTTAAGGAGGGTTGAGAACCCCCTAGAATCTCTCCTTGTTGTCTACCCTGAGTCTTTATGACAAAATCTTCACAAAAATGCCACATCTTCATGATTTTCCTGCATTTAATCTTATGTTAGGTACTCAAAATATGTTAAGCCTCAATCACCACCTACACTAACATCATAAGACCAAAATATAATAAAAATGCAAGAAAATATATTTATTCAGGCAAAAAGGTGACCATTGACCCCTCCAAATGTACTTAATGATGGAGCTCATCACACGTCAATAGCGTTAATCCAAAAGATTAATGCGGATTCGGATAAGTACAAAGTTAACACATTAAGCGTGATTACTTAGCACGTTAACTCCACTTAAAATTTAATTATGCACTAATTGGAAGACCTCCAAATTCGGGAAAGTGCCAGTTTAACTCCAGTTTGCCAAATTTAGTGGAAGTTTCCTAGGTGAAACTAGAAGAAGTCATAACTTGGGCAGTTTTCGACCAAATGGAGCACAGGAAGAGGCTAGGTATCCATTTTCAAGCATTCCTGACTCATTGGTGTAGGTTTCAGAGGTAGAGGATCACTTCTAGAAGGGATTTTTCCAGCTTGAATATTAAATATGCCCAGGGCCACTAGAGGAGGAGGCCATATCTGCTTCACCTGAAGACCAATTGAGTAGCCAAAATAGGTTACTTAAGGGTTTATGGAAGCTGTGAATCCATTGGTAACCTGTATTTACTTATTTAAGAACATATTCAGGTTCATATTTTAGGTTTGGCAAGTAAGGTGTATGGATTAATCAGATGTTTGAAACAATTTTGGAAGTTGTTGAGCATGTAGGAGAACTTGCAGGGGTTTTCACACCTCCAGAAGTATTTTTGCAGTATTTGTGACTAGCATGGTTTAGCTTTGGTTTGACTTTTTTATTCATGAAATTATTTATTGTATTCTTGAGTGTGGAATTGAAGGGTGTATATGAGGGGTTTCTAGCTCTCACCAATGAAAGAATGTCATCCCTATAGGAGATATGTTGTGTTGATGATATTTTGAGAGTTCTTTGCAAGAGAACATTACCTTGAAAGGGTAATAGCCACATGTTATTGGCAGCAAACTGATATGTACTTTTGACATCGAATACAAGAGAGGTCTAGTCATGTTGACGTGCCGAGAGATGTAGCCCAGGAGGGGTGAACTCCTTCATCAATGGCTTGTGCCATGTTGTTTGATGCACATTTCTTTCCAAGTGTTTGATTATTTCATGCTTTATAATTTTTTCATTGAATTACACTATTGAAAGACACTTAAAAGAAACCATTGAAGTAACATGTTATCCAGTTCAAATCTATGCACATAAGAAGCAAGCATGTTTAAAATCTGAAAGAGGTACTTAGCATTGAATTTTATAATACTTCTCCATTCAAATCAAGTGGTATCAGAGCTACAAGTTTATTGTTAGCTTGTGTTTCTTGTGCAAAGAGGGTTTGACTATTTACAGGGTGAAAATGCTTACAAGGTTAAAGCTCCAGAGAGGAGAAGGAAAACTTGTTGGTGATGATTCCCAAGTTGGAACAAGGAGAAGGAGGCCAGAGTTGCCACAAGCTCCACCTCAAGTTTCACCTCCAGAGATTCCTGAGACTTCAGTAAGCATGTCTCAAGGAGGAGAGCATACAATCCTAACAAAAGATGAAAGTTTCAAAAAGGCTTTATGTGACATGTTAGAGATGGTGAAGGTCCTCTATAAAGAGAGGAACTCACAACTTCAAGGTAAAGGCTCTAGATCTTTAAGAGAAGAAGGTTCTCCAACAAAGGAAGAAGGTAAAAATAATGGTGATAAACCACCATCTTCTCCACAAACTTCATATTTTTCTACAACTTTGATGCAAAATGCTAATGTACAAATTCCTTCCAAGATGGAAGATGGACATGTTTTTGCCTTTTGTCCACATGACATGGAGGATGAGGTTCAATCAACACCTCATGTTAAGGAGTTTAAAGAAGAGAACAAAAGAGTCCAAGAGGACACCTTCAGAATTATAAAGGAGTATGAAACCATCTTTGTGCCTCAATCAAGATATGAGACAAATGGTGAGCATGCATATGCTCCTTATTTAAATTCATCTGTTAATGTAAATTATTTTGCAGCCTTTGAAAGACATAACAGAGGCATTGGCTCTAAGCTCTTGGAAAATATGGGTTACAAAGAAGGCTTAGGTCTTGGTGTGAATCAACAAGGCATCAAGAACCCAATAGAGTTAAAAGAGAGACCTAAGTATGAAGGCTTGGGTTATGTGGCACCAGAAGAATGGTCTTCCGATGACAGCTATTGTGTATCATGTACCTTTTGTCACAAAAGAGGACATGAAAAGGCAAGGTGTTGGACTTTGCATCCGGAAGTAGTACCTACTTGGTTCTCCAAATACAAGAGAGACTTGAAGGTATCTCCAGAAAGAGATGAAAATTTTGAAGAAGAAATTGATTAAAGTTCTTCTTGTCATGAAAGTTCATCATCTAGGAATAATAAGCCAAAGGACACCAAGAAAAGGTATACTCTTCTTGTTCATTCAAATGCTTCTCCTAAAGGAAAGCAACCTGTTGATTTGAGTGACATGTTGAGGAGAATGTCTCCATATATTTTTTCCATTTCTTCTAACCATTGTGTAGATGATTGTGACAAAAGAAAATCCATCATCAAGAAGATGTGTATGTCTCTTGAGATTGAGAAAGAGAAGAGGAAAAAACAATAAAGAAAAAGGCATGTGAGCTAAGAAGAGCACAAAGGAACTTTTGCACTCACTGCAATATCGGTGGGAATTGGGTCGAGAAGTGTTGGAAATTGTTTCCACAACTTCATATTGGTAAGGGAAAGCAAGTCATGCAAGCACCGGAAGAGGAAGTGACAAAAGAAAAAGTGGCTCAACATGCGACCATCCATGAAGCAGCTTCAAAAGAAGGAAAATTTCAAATAGAGGGTTCAGTTACCATGTTGGGTAAGAACTGTTCAAACTATTTGTTCAGTTGAAGATTGTAATTCTTTGTTTGCACTAGCTGCATATCCCCATAGTGGGTAATTTGTAAAAGTGATAATTCGTGAATTAATCACTTACATGCAACAATGTTTTTTTAGCATGTGTATGCTTGTTTGGCTTGGTTGTTAGTCAATTGAAATGGAAAATTTGGGTGTCTAGTTCTCCAAGTTGTAAAATGCATTTCTCTTTGATTATGTCAAAAAACATTTTGAAAACTGTTTTATGAGTAGTGGCAACATAGTTTGTATGTACAAATGTGTTCTTCACTCAATTTCTACAAGTATTCACCATGTGTAGCTTGTATTGGTTTATGTCAAAGTCTTTCGGATTTTATCCTCGGTAAGGATTTTTGTAGATAAACGCCATTGAATTCTTCTTGGGGAGGATGTTAATATGAATGGTCATAGCGACATGAAAAAGTTGAGAAGGACTACCAACTTGAAACCCTTAGTTAAGTTATAGTTCAAATTTAGCATGAAAAGAGCCATCAAGGCACTTCAAACTTCGATTGGGTTGAGTTTAGAAGGATGAAGGAATTGTACCTTCAATCGCTAAACAGATGAAAATGAACTTTTGGAGACCAAAAGTCTTTTAGTGGGGAGATATGATTAGGAGCTAAAATTTAATCTCAAAGTTCTTAGAATCATTCAAAACCTGAACAATCGCATAGTTATCGTCGTCCTGATTCCAACGCATTTCGTTTCATGAAAAATGGTCGTCGTATGCTCCCAGAAATGACTTTTGTCCGCTTTGCCAAACAGGTAAATTTAAAAAAAAAATTGTGAGATGCCCAATGAGCAGTCTGTACTTCTGACGTGGCAGTTAACTTTGCAAGGTCAATTTGGTTAATTTTTTGTCAATGTCCTCCATCGAATGGTAGGATGCCACTTGTCCACCGATGATTGGTTCGAAAGTGTGGTTATGTGTCAAAGTATGGTTGGTTTGAAATTGGGAAAATCAGGTGTCCACATGTGGCAAGCTCAGAGTCCGCCATGTGCCCCCCCTCTCAAGTTGTATGGTATGGTAAAAAAATTATCAGAGGTCAGGTAGAGGTTGGGCTCGACCCCGTGACCTCCCCCACACTACACATAACACTTACCAACTTTGTTAGCACATTAGTCCTTACATGTGTATGCTCTCAACTTATATTTAAATTAAGTCAAAGTTGTATGCGGGGGTAAGTGGGGCCAGCCCAAAATTCATAAGACCTCGTGCTATGCCTACCGACAGATAATGTTAAGCGTGGAGTTAAACTAGATTTATTAATCCGTAATCACGTCATTAACGCTAATCCAAAAGATTAATGCGGATTTGGATAAGTGTGGAGTTAGCGTGTTAAGCATGCTTAATTAGCACATTAACTCCACTTAAAAGTTAATTTATCACTAATTGGTGGATCTCTAAATTCAGGGAAGGTGTCAGTTTAACCCCAGTTAATTCCAGTTTCCCAAATTTAGTAGAGGTTTCCTAGGTGAAACTGGAAGAAGTCATAACTTGGGTAGTTTTCGACCAAATGGAGCACAAGAAGAGGCTAGGTAGAAATTTTCAAGCATTCCTGACTCATTGGTGCATGTTTCATAGGCAGAAGAGCACTTCTGGAAGGGATTTTTCCAGCTTGAAGATTAAAGATGCCCAGGGCCACCAGAGGAGGAGGCCATATCTACTTCACCTGAAGACCAATTGAAGAGAAAGAATAGGCTACTTAGGGGTTTTTGGATGTTGTGAATCCATTGGTAACCTCTGTTTACTGATTTGAACACATATTCAGGGTCCTATTGCAGGTTTGAAAAGTAAGGTGTATGGATCAATCAGAGTTTTGAAGTAATTTTGGAAGTTGTTGAGCATGGAGGAGACCTTTTAGGGGTTTTCCCACCTCTAGAAAGCTTTTTGCAGCAGCTACGACCAGCATGGTTCAGCTATGGGTTGACTTATTTATTCATGGAGTTGTTTATTGTATTCTTCAGTATGGAATTGAAGGGTGTATGTGAGGGGTTTCTAGCTCTCACCATTGAAAGAATGTCATCTCTGTAGGAGATATGTTGTGTTGCTGATATTGTGATAGTTCTTTGTAGGAGAACATTACCTTGAATGGGTAATAGTCACATTTTATTGGCAGCAAACTGATATGTACTTTTGACACCGAATACAAGAGAGGTCTACGTCATGTTGATGGACTAGGAGATGTAGCCCAGGAGGGGTGAACTCCTTCATCAATGGCTTTTGTCTTTTTGTTTGATGCAAATTTATTTCCAAGTGTTTGATGATTTCATGCTTTATAATTTTTTCATGGAATTACACTGTTGAAAGACACTTAAAAGAAACCATTGAGGTAACTTGTTGTCCAATTCAAATCTATGCACATAACAAGCAAGCATGTTTAAAATCTGAAAGAGGTACTTAGCATAGAATTTAATAATACTCCTCCATTCAGATTAGGTAACTCATCAATAAGGTACACCTACAATTCTGTTTACTTCCTATCACAGTAAGTCAAACTAGCTCTTTGATGAAATCATCATGCATAAACATATCACATTTTTTTAGCTCAAACACAACCATCGTAAATCAGAATCATAGATCACGTGCATAATAAAAACTGATATAAAATATTAATACTTATCCTTCGAATAATTATTTACTTTTTCCTTTTTTCTTTATCCTTTTCATACACAATGAATCAGTTGCCAAACCTAGCAAGCACCTAGTGCATTCTCTTCTCTTCAATCACATAAACATACACACAGTGTAAATCACAACACATATACCCACACACGGTGTACCACATAACACATGCACCTACACCCTGTGTACAACACAACACATGCACCTACACCCCGTGTACAACATAATACATATACATACACATTGTTATCACATCTTTAATCTATAATTTTTAAAACATTGACAATGGTACTGTTACCGCTAATTTGTAATAAATCAGGTTAAATCACCGACAACGGGAGTGTCAACGCTGATTTGTAATAAACAAGGTTAAAGTGTTGACAACAGTAGTGTTATTGTTATGTGTGTTTGAATATAAAATAAAATAAAATAAAGGAAAATGCGCTGACAACAGGAGTAGCGGCGCATTTTTGTTAAAATGGTTAGTTAAAACTCTATTTTCCTGTACAACATAGTAACTTAGTGAACGTTTTACAAACAAATAAGAATGAATTTTACAAAACCGAAAGAGGTTTTTTCCATAATGGACCCATTTACAAAAACCTCTCTCGGTTTTCTAATAGCTATCATGTTTTTGGAGTTTCTAATGGATAAATGGACCTTATTTTTTAGGAATTCGTGAGGAAAATTCTCATGGATAGTTGTTGACTTGGATGCCACCTCATCGAATTCAACTTGGTGATCTTTATCTCCAGCCATGACTCCAATAACAACATGATATTTAGATGCAGGTAGTTTTGGAAATATGTTCATGTGCATGTATTTGAGAGATACGCTTTATCGCTTTTCTTTTTAGCAATTTGTAATTAAGTATGGAGGAGAAACTTGTTTTAGTTTGTAATTTTATTATAAATACAGGGACCATAGAATGAAACAAGGTTGGAACCATTTTGAAAAGATAGCATCTTTTTTGTACTATTTATTAGATTTTAATAAAAGTAGTCTTCATGAGCAATTTTCAGAAATTCCTCCCCGGATGCGGGTGTTAATGCTGTTAATGAGCGTGAGAGGATGGGAGCAGTCGGACGGGAGGCCACATGCCATCCCTCACGGCTGCATTGAATCCACTTGCCCGTAGTAAATTCTCCACCGCATGCTCTTAATGGAGTTTGGTATGAAGGCGATTCTCATTATCGCAGGGGAGGTTCGAGGCAGCCTCGACTGCAGCAACAACATCTCGCATAAGATTTGCAAGCCTGGTTATTCAATGCGGCGTTTGGAGGGTTGCAGGAAGGGAACGTTAAAAGCCATGGAACCACTAGTCCCCCAGCCGATGAATTCGCGATGTAACTCAATTCTGGACAGAGCCAGAGAGCGCACCACCACTGGGAAGCGCAGCCGTCTGACCTGTTGTCTGCAGCCCGATGAAAGCATTCACATTTCTGTAGCTGGCTCTTGTTTGTCCGCGACGGTGGTTCTGGGCATTCCTCCTGCGACGTGCCCTTAGGTGCTTCAGAGCTCCGGCCCGGTTAAAGCTGCTAAAATGCCTAGGCTGAGGCAAAGGATGAGGTGCAGGAGGGGGTCTTCTCGTACTGCCAGAAGGCATTATCCTTCCCTTTCTTCTTCCCCGTCTGACACCTCTACACATTCTGACAGCCTCCCTCGCCTCCTCCGTGGGCGCTTGCTCCGTTCAGGCCGTAGGTTAGATTCGCCTTCAGGGGATGCGCTGCCTTCTCAGTCGCATACGGCCCTCTTCTCGTTCGATTGTGCTCTCAACAGACCACGCGTTACTGTGGCCATCTCCGTGGTCTTCTTGGAGGAGCCTATGCCGGAGAATCCGCCTGAAGAGCAAGCTCCAGTCGACGGCGCTCAAATGGACACGATGCAGCAGGACACGAGGGGTCAGCCTGAGGTTTCCAGGGCGTCTTTGCAGGATGAAACAGTTCGCGTTCAGGCCACTGTCACTGAAGCTCCCACTGCTGCCCACCACTGATGAATTCTCCCATGCTCAAAGCGAACCAGAAGACTTCGGATGCAGGATCGAGGAGGTTGCTCCTGACGAGTAATCCGCTCCTCCTTTCTTGTTTCTTTTGTTTTTTCTCGGCCCTCTCTGAGGGAGTGTTTTGCTGGTTCAATGTTTCTCTCAATTCTGGTCCAATTTTTGTCAAAGACCAGTTTCAGTCTTTACAGCGGTCTAGTCTTGTAATGGTCCAGTGTTATAGCTATGCTCCTAGTTTCAAGTTAATGACATTCCAGCTCGATCCCCTGCGTGGGATTTTTTCTGTCTTGGGTTGTACAAGCTGGCGCCCCTTGCAGGGCAGCCAAAATCTAGTCACTGTCAGCTTAAATTGCCTCTCTGTAGGCACAGTTATGGCCTAGGCCAGATGTACTATATTTTTCACTGTTAATAGATTACTCTAACTTAGAATTTTTTTTTTCTTCAGAAATTCCTTTGTTATGATTCCTTGTCTATCTTCTTGGTTTAATATTTTCCTCGTGTATGAAATACTGAGTGTTTGAAATTGGGACTCATTTTTTTATGCTCCATGTTTCTTTATTCTCAGACATTTAATAGATGTTTTTAATTAACCATTGCACTTATTTTCTTCACTTTTCTTCCAGATTCCTTAAAGTGTTAAAGGAATTATCACTACCTCGCTTTTCTGTCTTTCTCACTAAAAATTTTTATTATATAACCATGATAGGGTCAGACTCCATGCCCGTTGGTGAAATTTTCTCATAGTCCAACCAAAATAAATTATTTTTAAATAAATCAGGCCATAGGACTTATTGTAAACCTTATAATAATGTGACCTTGAATAGTTGAATTTAGGGAGAGATCTCTCTCTAGGTTAAAGGGCCAGGTTTCAATCTCAAATAGGTTCAAAGTTACCTTAGAGTTTTTCCCGCATCCTGGGTTTTCTCTAAGTGATAATACACAGAGTACAACGCAATGAATACACATGTCCTGATACAACAACTACAAAATACACATAACACAGTATCACATGTACACGACACAACATGTATGACATGTATATAATACCACATGTAAAAAATGTACACAGTACCACATGTACAACATGTACACAACACTGCATGTAAAACATGTACACAACACCATGTGTACAACATGTACATAACATTTCATGCATAACATGTAAACAACATGTACACAACACTAGTACACATACAACATGTACACGGCACCACATCTACACAAAACCATATGTACAACATGTACACATCACCACATGTCCATAGCACTACCTACACAACATGTACACATCAACAGTATTGCACATTCAGAGACCACACTATCTCTGACAAACAACATTGCTTTGAGTATATTTCCCACACCTTACTTCATGCATCCACAATCAAAATTCCATGTGTATGATTCTTTCCACTATCCACGCTTATCCTAGCATGCCACATATCGCACTACTTTCATTTCGTTGATGTATCCTTCAGCATTGCCTCCCATAGCATAAACATATGCATAATATAAGCACATATTCATAAGTCAAGGTTAAATATCATAATTACGCATTTAACACCATTAAAATTAAATCATATACATTGTTTTTAAATAACTCACATTATAAGAACTAATTAAATAATATTAAATGATACATAGATACATAAATTATGTTTAGTTGGGATGAGGGATTTTCCTTTTTCATTTTGTCATTTTGGAAACTTGCCACCCTTCAATTTTCCTTTCCTTAGGGGGCAGGAATAGGTCCCCCTGACCTAGCCTCCCTCATGAACTTCAATTCACAACCCGTTTATGTTAGAAAGGAAGTGGTGGTGGCCAAATAATTGTCATTGTGTCTATGGCATGAGAATCAAGTGTGTGGCTGCTCATTGTCAAGGTGTCCAACTAGTTTTGGAACAACTCGGTTCATGGATTAATTTGGCCCTCAACTTGTAATGTCCACTCATTCTCATTCCCTTGCACTTAGATACAGACACTCTTCTCCATTTTTTTTATTTGTGCTAAATGTTTCCTCTAGTGACTTATTTCTTTGGTTTCTTTAACTCATATTTCCTTTACTTATTCAACATTGTCTTCGAGGTGCTTCAACTCTTCCTCACATTTTTTTTTTGCTTTGGTGTTTTAGGCTACCTATCATTCTTATGATATGACCTGGACCCCTATGCTATCCAACTTGTCCAATATCTTTATTTCCACCTTGAATCTCGCCCTCTTGATTCCTCATGCCTCTCACCCTTTCCTTGTTGATTGGGCAGTGATTGAATTTCCTGTGTGACCTCTTTCAACCCCTTCCAACATCACTCATTTTCCTATTTTTACAAACATGCCTCGAAAATGAGAAAGGAACCGCAAAGACTCCTCTTGAAAAATTGAGACAACATGAGAGACTATCAACACGTTTTTTTATGTTGCCCATCAATATCACTCTCAGGCCCCAAACCACATTCAATTATCATTTAACCATGCATCAATAGAAGCCATGGCTAACAAGGATGAATTTTCAAATGCAAAAATTTCAGCATCCGTTGTTTACTGGATGCTTGATCTTGGTCACACCCGTAAGAGGTAAATTCAATAACTTTGTAACATTGAGTTATGCTATCATATTAAGGCTCTCCTAGTGAGAAATGTGTCTTTAATGAAATGATATACAAGCAAAACATCAATATATGTCTCTCAAACATTGTGACATGATCCTTCATCTTTCCTAAACTGAGGCTATGCTTTCTAGAGGCAAAGGCCTAGCATCCCCTAGTACTCCAATAATTCCAATTGATGTTCCCACCAATACTTCAGCATTTCCATGGTCCACATTTTTATGTTTTATGTTTCTATAGTTTGTGTGTAGCCTCATTGCAATATTGTTCAATTTAAATCTATGTATTACATTAGTAAATTAGAGGCTAGTAGCATGCCTTGGATGTGGCTTAGTTATTATGTGATTTTTTAAACAAAAACTCTTGCTTTCTACAACTTATCTTGTTTTCCATTAGAAAATCTTTCTTGTATATCTTTTTTTATTGATAAATAAAAACTAAAGCTTTAAAAAAAAATGCTAATCAAATAATACGCATTTAACACCATTAAAATTAAATGATATACATTTTTTTTTAAATAACTCACATTATAAGAACTAATTAAATAATATTAAATGATACATAGATACATAAATTACATCAATATAGACGATTTTAACTGAAAAATAAATAAATAAATAAATAAAAATAAATAAAAATAATAATAATAATAAAATATTAAAAAAATTAAAATTAAAAGATTATATATATATATATATATATATATATATATATATATATATATATATATATATATATATATATATATATATATATATATATATATATTTATATTTGCTCCTATATAATTTACAGCTCAAAAGATTATGTAGAAGAGGGTAATTGTTTAACATTTAACAAATTTAATCTATTGTCCCGAGAGAGGTGCTCTCCAAAGAGACAAAGAGATAAATATCAAGGGTAAATATTTAACATTTAACAAATTTAATCTAATGTCAATGTGGAACCTAATTAAAAATCAATATAGAGATAGAGATAGATGTAGAGGCTTCCACATAATTAAAAAAATGATATAAATATAGAGGTAGATGTGGAGGCTTAAATAATATAGATATAGAAGTAGATGTGCAGACTTAGATGTTTAACTTTTAGCATCCCTATATGCTCGCATTTAGCTAATCAAATAATACGCATTTAACACCATTAAAAATAAATCATATACATTGTTTTTAAATAACTCACATTATAAGAAATAATTAAATAATATTAAATGATACATAGATACATAAATTACATCAATATAGATGATTTTAATTGAAAAAAAATCAAAATATCTATATTTATATTTTCCCTAGGCACTCCATAGCCTAACACTATGTAGATGTGAGGGGTAAATGTTTAAAATTTAACAAATTTAATCTATTTCCCAAAGAGTGGTGCTCCCCAAAGAGATAAATGTAAAGGTAAATATTTTACATTTTACAAATTTAATCTAATGTCAATGTGGAACCTAATTAAAAATCAATATAGATATAGATGTAGATGTAGAGGCTTCCACATAACTAAAAATCGATATAGATATAGAGGTAGATTTGGAGGCTTAAATAATATATATATAGAGCTAGATGTGCAGACTTAGATGTTTAACATTTAGCATCCCTATCTACTCGCATTTAGCATCACAACTCCATCATTTTCTGTAATGTCGTCGAAAATTTCTTGACCAGCAAAAGGATATACATCATATACAGTGTTGCAACCTCGCTCTAATAATATGCATCCCCTACTCCATCTCAGCCAACATATAAGCATCATAACATACCAATATAATCATGATGACACAAATTGCATAATGAACACCATGATGCATGTATAACCTATTTTTCATGCATAAACATATAGATATATCCCATCCAGTCCAAGTGTTTGAACCTAGAAGATATAATACCACCCTGTGCTATCACGTATCATCCAAAGAGAACGAAAACCTACTATGATACCACCTTGTAACCACCCCTCCCACATTTACCCAAATTCACAAGCTCACTTGGGTAAACATGAGAAGAGTGTCACTATGACATGACCTGACCTCCCAGGTCTAGTTAAGGAAGTGGGGCCTACAAATTGACCACAAATTGAAATCCTATAGAGACTACAGATCACCCAGGAGCTACACCCTAGGTGGTCAATCCTTGAGTTGGAACCTTGTTTCACTTACCTATACCCACAATTTCACCCTTGAAACTGCTTCCATCTGGTTATGAGGCTATAACTACACTCACGAACTTGCCTCCATGTAGTTATGGCCTAAATGCTTCATTTATGAGCATGTGGTCCTAGGATTTGTGCCATCTTTTTAGGCCAGCCTCCAGACCACTGCCCAAAATTTCTTGAAACTTTCCATAATGAAATCAAAGTTATTAACGATGTTATTCAATCAAAACTCAAGCAAGAAATTGACACAAGGATGCGTAATCCAAAACATACATTTTGTCAAACATATTGGAAACATGTAAGCTACAGGTCATGAATGCACATCTAATCATAAATTGAGAGTCTTCATTTGAGAATCACCGAGAAGGCTCTAAACCATCTCTATATATTTGAAATAACGCTTATTATTCCATATATACATCAACCATTCAGTAACTTAACACATCATAAACAAGAGAAATATATAGCATACATCATATAACAGCAAATAAATAGCATAGAAACCATGGAAAATCATCCATAACATCACCAACATAATCACAAGTATACATAAATCACAGTAGGAATATAGTTCTTATTAATATATAAAAATACCAACCAAGTTAGGGACTTCCACGTACCATCGGACCATAGATGGGGTTGAACCAAATCTCTCTTTCAGCCAATAACCCCCATGCCATATTCCAAGTATGAATGTGGGATCTCATATACTAAACCAATACAAAACCCAAACTAGGGCTTCCATAGTCCAAACCACCTCAACCCTCAACCACAGTGATTCCACCTCTACAGTCGAAAATCACTAACACCAACTATATCAGTCTCTACCAAAGTTGTACAGGGCTCTAGGAACTAGTAACTCAACTCACAACCTTCCATGGCTCTAGATTGTTTGTCCAGCCCGACTCTAGGTACTAGTAGATCAACCCACCATCGGATCTATAGTATTTGTCCCAACCTAGGCTTCAGGACTAGTAACTCAACCCAAGTTGTTCAATGGCTTCCAAAGTGTTTTTTCCAACCTACAACCATCGGGAACCTGAGCACCAATAAGAAAAAAACAAGTGGAAGAAACTCACAACACCATGGATATCTAGGAAATGGAAAAGCAAGGCTAAAATAATTGTCACTCTGGGGAAATATCCATGCCAGTGATAGTGCATAACCAAAAAATCATATGCATATACCATGCATCCAGAAATCAGTATGGAAATCACACATGCAACATGTTACCTGCCAAGCAATCCAACTATAGTTATTGATCCAAATGTTCCCTTATGCTTTCATGCTTTCCTTTGACTTCTTTCTCTAGATCCAAGTGAATACTAGAGTGCTCCAAGCATGCTCCAAGAATGCTCTAAGTGTGCAAGAGTGTGATAGAATAAAGCTAAAGTCTGTTTCAAAGGATATGGAAATGCCTATTTTTTTCATTATGTTCAGGTGGGATGATGGATTTTCCTTTTTCATTTTGTCATTTTGGAAACTTGCCACCCTTCAATCTGCCTTTCCTTAGGGTGCAGGAACAGGTCCCCCTGACCTAGCCTCCCTCTTGAACTTCAATTCACAACTTGTCTATGTTAGAAAGGAAGTGGTGGTGACCAAAGAATTGACATTGTGTCTATAGTGTGAGAATCAAGTGTGTGGACGCTCATTGTCAAGGTGACCAACTAGTTTTGGAACAACTTGGTTCACGGATTAATTTGGCCCTCAACTTGTAATGTCCACTCATTCTCATTCCCTTGTGCTTAGATTCAGGCACTCTTCTCCATTTTTTTATTTGTGCTTAGTGTTTCCTTTAGTGACTTATTTCTTTGGTTTATTTAACTCATATGTCCTTTACTTATTCAACATTTTCTTGGAGGTGCTTCGACTCTTCCTCTCATTTTGTTTCTTTGGTGTTTTAGGCTACCTATCATTCTTATCATACGACTTGGACCCCTGCGTTATCCAACTTGTCCAGTATCTTTATTACCACATTGATTCTCACCCTCTCATTTCCTCATGCCTTTCACCCTTTCCTTTTTGATTGGGAAGTGATTGAATTTCATGTGTGACATCTTGAATTTCATGTGTGACATCTTTCAGCCCCTTCCAACATCACTCCTTTTCCTATTTTGACAAATATATGTCAACAATGAGAAAGGAACCACAAAGGTTTCTCTTGCAAATTTGAGACAACATGAGAGACTATCAACATGTTGTTTATGTTTCCCATCAATATCACTCTCAGACCCCAAATGACATTCAATTAGCACTTAACCATGCATCAAAAGAAGCCATGGCTAACAAGGATGAAATTTCAGATGCAAAATTTTCAGCCCCAGTTGTTGAGTGAATCCTTGATCTTGGTCACACCCGTAGGAGGTAAATTAAATAACTTTGTAACATTGAGTTTTGCTAGCACATTAAGGCTCTCCTAGTGAGAAATTTTCCTTTAATGAAATGATATACAAGAAAAACATCAAGAGATGTCTCTCAAACATTGTGACATGACCCTTCGGCTTTCCAAAATTGAGGTTATGATTTCTAGAGGCAAAGGCCCAGCATCCCCTTGCACTCCAATAACTCCAATTGATGTTCCCACCTCTACATGAGCATTTCCATGGTCCACATTTTTATGTTTCATGATTCTATAGTCTATGGGTATCCTCATCGCAATATTGTTCATTTTAAATCTATGGATTACATTAGTAAAGGAGATACTAGTAGCATGCCTTGGATGTGGCTTGGTTATTATGTGATTTTTTAGACAAAAACTCTTGTTTTCTACAACTTATATTGTTTTCCATTGGAAATATTTCTTCTATGATTGTATATGATGTATATCTTTTTTTATTGATAAATAAAAATTGAAGCTTAAAAATAACAATAATAATGCTAATCAAATAATAGGCATTTAACAACATTAAAATTAAATCATATACATTTTTTTAAGTAACTCACATTATAAGAACTAATTAAATAATATTAAATGATACATAGATACATAAATTACATCAATATATATTATTTTAATTGAAAAAAACCAAAATATATATGTTTATATTTACCCTGAGGCACTCCATAGCCCAGTACTATGTAGATGTCAAGGGTAAATATTTATCAATTAACGAATTTAATCTATTTCCCCGAGAGAGGCGCTCCCCAAAGAGATAGATGTCAACGGTAAATATTTAACATTTAAAAAATTTAATTTAATGTCAATGTGGAACCTAATTAAAAATCGATATAGATATAGAGATAGATGTGTAGGCTTAAATAATATAGATATAGAGGTATATGTGCAGACTTAGATGTTTAACTTTTAGCATCCTTATCTGCTCGCATTTAGCATCACAATTCCATCATTTTTTGTCATGTTGCCGAAAATTGTTTGATCAACAAAAAGATATACATCATATATAGTGTTGCAACCTCACTCTAATAATCTGCATCTCCTACTCCATCTCAGCCAACATATTAGCATTGTAACATACCAATAGCATCATGATGACACAAATTGCATAATGAACACCATGATGCATGTATAACCTATTATGCATGCATAAACATATACATTTATCCCATCCAGACCAAATGTTTGAACCTAGAAGCTCTGATAGCACCCCGTGGTATCAAATATCACCCAAAAAGAATGAAAACTCACTATGATACCACCTTGTAACCACCCCTCCTACATTTACGCAAATTCACAAGCTCACTCAGGTAAACATGAGAAGAGTGTCACTATGACATGACACGACCTCCCAGTTCTAGTTAAGGAAGTGGGGCCTACAAACTGAAAACAAACTAAAATCCTACAGAGACTACAGATCACCTAGGAGCTACACCCCAAGTGGTCAATCCTTGAGTTGGAACCTTGTTTCACTAACCTAGACCCACAGTTGCACCCTTGAAACTGCTTCAATCTGGTTATGAGGCTATAACCGCACTCATAGGGTTGCCTCCATGTAGTTATGGCCTAAACGCTTCATTTATGAGCATGTGGTCCTAGGATTTGTGTCGCCTTTTCAAGCCAGCCTCTAGGCCACTTCCCAAAATTTCGTAAAAATTTCCAGAATGCAATCAAAGGTATTGATGATGTTAGTCAATCAAAACTCAAGCAAGAAATTGACCCAAGGATGCCTAATCCATAACATACATTTCATCAAGCATATGGAAAACATGTAAGCTACAGGTCATGAATGCATATGTGATCATAAACTGAGAGTCTTCATTTGAGAATCACTAAGAAGGATCTAAACCTTCTCTATCTATTTGAAATAACACTTATTAGTCCATATATACATCAACCATTCAATAACTTAACACATCACGACAAGAGCCATATATAGCATACATCAAATAACCAGCAAATAACTAGCATAGAAACCATGGAAACTCATCCATAACATCACCAACATAATCACAAGTATTCATAAATCACAGTAGGAAGATAGCACTTATTAATATATAAAAATACCAACCAAGTCAGAGACTTCCACGTACCACTCGACCATAGATTGGGTTGAACCAAATCTCTCTTTCAGCCAATAACCCCCGCGCCATATTCCAAGCATGAATGTGGGATCTCATATAATAAACCAAGACAAAACCCAAACCAGGGCTTCCATAGGCAAAACCACCTCAACCCTCAACCACAGTGATTCCACCTCTATAGTCAGAAATCACTAACACCAACTAGATCAGTCTCTACCCAAGTTTTCTAGGGCTCCAAGAACTAGTAACTCAACCCACAAACTTCCAGGGCTCTATACTGTTTGTCCAACCCGACTCTAGGTACTAGTAGCTTAACCCACCAAAGGATATATATTGTTTGTCCCAACCTAGGCTCAAGGACTAGTAACTCAACCCAAGTTGTTCAATGGCTTCCAAAGTGTTTTTTCCAACCTACAACCATCGAGAAACTGAGCACCAATAAGAAAAAAGCAAGTGAAAGAAACCCACAACACCATGGATATCCAAGAAATGGTAAGGAAATGCTAAAATTATTGTCACTTTAGGGAAATATCCATGCCATTGATAGTACATAACCAAAAAATATTATGCATATGCCATGCATCCAGAAATTAGTAAGTAAATCACACATTCAACATGTTACTTGCCAAGCAATCCAACTATAGTGGTTGATCCAAATGTTCCCTGATGCTTTCATGCTTTCCTTTGCCTTCTTTCTCCAAATACAAGTGAATACTAGAGTGCTCCAAGCATGCTCCAATAATGTTCTAAGTGTGCAAGAGTGTGAGAGAATATAGCTAAACTAAAAAAAGGTTAGCAATTGATTCCCTAAATCCTTTTAATCATTGATCCCTCTATTTCCTTCATTTTCCTTCGTTTTTCCTCTAATTTCCTTAGCATGAAAATTTGTGTCTCTTCACTTTCCTTTCCTCCTATTTTCCTTTATTTTCATGAATAAATGTAAATTATTGCCTCTTTACCTTTTCCAATGATTTTTCCAATTTCCTTAGCCATTAATTAAACTGAAAGTAATCCCTACTACAATGTCTTCCCACCATTCAACTTGGCATACATGTCCCACAACATTGGTCTTATTTTATTTACATGGAAAATCCACCAGTGTTTGTTACAATAAACTTCCCTCAGCAAGCATCCCCTCAAAATTTAGATCCAATTCAAGGGTGATCATCTACAAGAAAGTTGTAGTGTCGTTAGCCTATGGTTGGGTGGAGGGTGGAAGTACCTCCTTCAATAACTAGCCATATTAACATAATCATATAATTTTAATGTACATGTGTGTTGAACTATTAAATATAATGTTCTATTAATGCACATGTTTGGTATGGACTCATGAAAATACATGAATGTCAATGACTTCTTGACTGATATAGAAATTTTTTATGCTCATACTCTTTATGCTTTTCTATATGTTAAGAAATTGATAAATGATTTAGGTTTATTTAGGTTGCGATTAAGATGAATGTATTATATTGTGTGTAATATTTTCTCCCACCTTATCTGATAGTAATGGTTATGAATCAATGGGTATGTGATTGTAGCTCTCATTGAGAGGTTGGGTGACCTCGTGTGTTCCCTACTATCTAATGTGTTCCCTGGTTATGCTTAATCAACCTACAACAAGGCTATAGAGCTAGATCACAAAGTTTATAGTTAGACGTGGAAAATTAATAGAGACTAAATTGGAAGTGGTTGCCTCCCTTTCATCCTCAATTACATTTTTTCTTTGTTTCTTGATGGTGATTTTATTATTTCCCAAGCAGGGGTCTTTTATGATTGTAGACTGATATGAAAAAAGAGGTTGGTCATTGGCCACTTCCAACACTTTAAACCTTCAATCCTTGTTGATGGGAATGTCAATAAGGAGTGGGTCAATCCAGCCACTATTCCATAATGGAACCTTGTCATTGGTTGTTGCACACTACCAGGATTTATTGCACACTTGGAAATTCCAAGTGAAGGAAGGAGGATGGGCCGGTTTGGCATGGTTCCCATTACGGAATCTTATTCTCAAGAGAAAACCCACCATTGTGATTCTTTAAACCTTGTAACTTGTAATGGGTATGCCAATAAGAGTGGACTGATTTGGCCACGGTTTTTGCATGGAACCTTGTCATTGGACACCACCCATTACTAGCGCCTTAGGCCTACACACATTGAAAATTATTGAGTAATGAGGGACCAACAAATTTGGACATCGTTATATTGTGTGAAATGTTATTAACGGGGTTTTCCCAACACGAAGACCCTTTTTAGCATTGTATACCTTGAACCAGGAATGTTTAAATCGATTGGTTTATTTGGTCATGGTTTCGACATGGAACCCTATCACTGGACACCACTCACCACCAAGTCATTGGTACTTATTAAACCTTGCATATGATCATTAGGTGCTAGATCAATAGTCAAGAGTGATCATAAGTCCCCCTCTCTTGCTCAATGTTTAAAGGGAGGGTGGAGGCCACGATTGAGATTGGTGCCAATCCTCCCTTGCAAAATGAGAATTCTAGTAACCCCATCTTCATAACAGACCATGGAGATCAATTCAAATAAGGAAGTAACACCTTCCACATCCCGAGAATGATTTAATGGGGTGGATGGAAGTGTTACAACAATCCTTTATCATTTACCAAAAAAAGGAAAAAATTAACCATTAAATTTTACTTATAAAAAAATTCATTTTTTTAAAAACCATTCAACATAGTAAATTTTAAAATAAATAAATAAAGAAAAACATTTGCATCTACTCATTTAATTATTAAATTATTAAATTAAAAATAATTCAACATCCTTTACTCGACATAAAATATTATATAAAAATAAAAATATAATAATTAGTTTAATGTGAGCTACCCCTGACTGTGGGAAGCAAGCGAATGATTTCACGTTAAATGCCATGTGAGGGAAAGCCCACAGCCATCACCCTTCTCAATAGAAAATAGAGGTGTGGGCATCCCACCGACCACTTGTATCGTAGTCAATCTCATAATGAATCTAATGGTAGTCCATGCATCTCATCCATTTTGCAGCATGAAGTCTATTTCAAAGGATCTGGAAATGCCTATGATTTTAATCATGTTCAGTTGGGATGATGGATTTTCCTTTTTCATTTTTTCAATTTGGAAACTTGCCACCCTTCAATCTGCCTTTTCTTAGGCGGCAGGAACAGGTCCCCCTGACCTATCCTCCCTCATGACCTTCAATTCACAACTCATCTATGTTAGAAAGGAAGCGATGGTGGCCAAAGAATTGACATTGTGTCTATAGTGTGAGAATCAAGTGTGTGGGTGCTCATTGTCAAGGTGAGCAACTAGTTTTGGAACAGCTTGGTTCACGGATTAATTTTTCCCTCAACTTGTAATGTCCACTCATTCTCATTCCCTTGCACTTAGATTCAGGCACTCTTATCCATTTTTTTTATTTGTGCTAAGTGTTTCCTCTAGTGACTTATTTCTTTTGTTTCTTTAACTCATATTTGCTTTACTTAGTCAACATTGTCTTAGAGGTTCTTTGACTCTTCCTCTCATTTTGTTGCTTTGGTGTTTTAGGCGCTTTCCAACTTGTCCATTCTCTTTATTTCCACCTTGACTCTCGTCCTCTCGATTCCTCATGCCTCTCACCATGAGAGACTATCAACACATTGTTTATGTTGCCCATCAATATCACTCTCAGGCCCCAAACCACATTCAGTTAGCACTTAACCATGCATCAATAGAAGCCATGGCTAACAAGGATGAATTTTCATATGCAAGCATTTCAACCCCAATTTTTGAGTGGATCCTTGATCTTGGTCACACCCATAGGAGGTAAATTCAATACTTAGTAACATTGAGTTATGCTAGCACATTAAGGTTCTCCTAGTGAGAAATTTTTCTTTAATGAAATGATATACAAGAAAAAAATCAAGATATGTCTCTCAAACATTGTGACATGACCCTTTCAAAGCTCTCGGCCAGCCACTTTCATGCATCATAGAGTTCCATGTTGATTTATCTTTTGTCAAGCTCTCAACCACTTTCATGCATCATATAGTTCCATGTTTATTTGTGTTTATTTATCTTTTTTCAAGCAGTGTCAAGCTCTCAGCCACTTTCATGCATCATAGAGTTCCATGTTTATTTATGTTTATTTATCTTTTGCCAAGCACTATCAAGCTCTTGTCAAGCTCTCTAACACTTTCATGCATCATATAGTTCCATGTTTATTTATCTTTTGTCAAGCACTCGACCACTTTTATGCATCATATAGTTCCATGTTTATTTAAATATTTTATTTGATACATTTCTTCACCAAGTTGTAGCTCTCGGCCACTTTCATGCATCTCATGCATCATATAATTCCATGTTTATTTAAATATTTTATTTGATACATTCCTTCACCAAGCTCTAGCTCTGGGCCACTTTCATGCATCTCATGCATCATATAGTTCCATGTTTATTTAAATTTTTTATTTGATACATTCCTTCACCAAGCTCTAGCTCTCCACCACTTTCATGCATCTCATGCATCATATAGTTCCATGTTTATTTAAATAGTTTATTTGATACATTCCTTCACCAAGCTCTAGCTCTCCACCACTTTCATGCATCTCATGCTTCATATAGTTCCATGTTTATTTAAATATTTTATTTGATACATTCCTTCACCAAGCTCTAGCTCTTGGCCACTTTCATGCATCTCATGCATCATATAGTTTCATGTTTATTTAATTATTTTATTTGATACATTTTTTCACCAAGCTCTAGCTCTCCACGACTTTCATGCATCTCATGCATCATATAGTTCCATGTTTATTTAAATATTTTATTTGATACATTCTTTCACATGCATCACATAGTTCCATGTTTATTTAAATATTTTATTTGATACATTCCTTCACCAAACTCTAGCTCTTGGCCAATTTCATACATCTCATGCATAATATAGTTATCTTATTTTTTACAATATAAAATTTATCACTTTCATGCATCATAGAGTTCCATGTTTGTTTATCTCATTATTTATAATATAAAATTTATAACATCAATTTGTGTATTTATATGCCAATATCACTTTCCTGCATCATAGAATTTTATGTATGCCAACATCACTTTCATGCATCATAGAGTTCCATGTTTATTTATCTAACTCATTCTTTATAATATAAAATTTGTAACATCAATTTGTGTATTTCTATGCCAATATCACTTTCTTGCATCATAGAATTTTATGTATGCCAACATCACTTTCATGCATCATAGAGTTCCTTATTTATTTATCTAATTATTTAGGATTTATGTATGTATACCAACATCACTTTCATGCATCATAGAGTTCCATATTAAGATTCATCACTTTCTATGCATGCATCATAGAGTTCCATATTAAGATTCATCACTTTCTATGCATGCATCATAGAGTTCCATGTTTATTTATCTAATTCTTTAGGATTTATCTATGTATGCCAACATGCATAGAGTTCCATGTTTATTTATCTAATTCTTTAGGATTTATCTATGTATGCCAACATCACTTTCATGCATCATAGACTTCCATATTTATTTATCTAATAATTGTTTAGAGTATAAGGTTTATCTATGCTAACGTCACTTCACTTTATTTGTCTCATTCTTTGGAACTCTTATGCAATTTGTGTATGTCTATGCCAACATCAAAGTTAAAACCTTCGGAATGTCAAAGGACCTCAACATTATCAATTGAGAGGATCAATGTGACCAATATATCAGTACTCAGTTGCAATTACCCACAATAAATGTGGGAAAAGTGTAAGGAAATGAAATAAAATGCTATGTCGAAAAAGGGAGAATGTTGAGAACAGGAACATCTGAGTCATCATTCTCAGATTCTTTTTCCTCACAAGTGACCATTTGAATTACACAAGAAATTATCCTTATTGGTAGATGAGGATGGAGGGACGGATCATTGAAACTAATAAAAATGATTATGAAGAACAACGCAAGAATTGATTCCATTGCTAATCGAGGAATCTTGTGCCACTAAGGTCTTCTCACATAGATTGAAAATGATCATAACGAAGTTGGAAGTTCTAAATCAGACCATAACAGGTATTAGTATAGAGTGTTCATGTCACTAGGCTGAGAATTCGATATTGAAAGAGCTTTTTCCTAGTATTTTATTAACATTTGAAAGAGGCGAGAGAACATGTAAAGAAATGAAAATAGCTTTCATTCAGTGGGAAGCTTTTGATGCAAAGCGACTTGGATGCGCTCTTCGATAAATTAAATTTTTATCAGCGCTATTTGGATATTCCTATAAACTGCGCTCCACATGAAATTGTTGTGTCGAGAGGTCCAATCTATAGCCTAGTATGACCCCGATGTGTAAGTATGTCACGTTCTCAAAAAATAATAAATTTTATTTTTGCTAATATCGACTAAAGCATTAACCTAATCTTGAATTTTATATTACTTGAATATTTAGATTATATATAACTTTTTTAACTTATTAATGAGCTGAGATTAATTATTAAAATACAACAATGTATTATTTATATAATTTGAATGGATAGTAAATTATCTCACCCATTTAATAATTTCTTTATTAAATACGTGAATGAATGGATCATAAATTTACCTTTAACAAAAAAAATTACCACATTGAATTTCCAAATTAAGTAAAATTTTAAGCATCTTTACTCTTTACTAAAGTCAATACCATTTCCTAAATCAAAGGAAAAGAGTTAATTCAACACAAACAATCGAAATCCAAAATATTTTAATATTTATTTCAATTAAATATTTGTAAAATGAATCTTTAAAAATAAAACCCTATTATATAGGATTATAAATAAAAATCTAATTATATAACAAGCCTATGGGCCAAATACCATAGTAAATAATAGAGGTATAGTAAATAGATAAAAATGTAAATAAACGAGAGATATGGTAAGTAAATAAAACCTCTTTTCATATTTACTCCATAATCTGCTTTATATTTACGAACACTCAAAAAAGAGGTTTTATTTAGGTGAAGCCTATGGTCCAAACCCATGGGTTAAATTATTATTAATACCATGCAAAAAAACACATTATTAACCCTAATATAATATTAAAACATTAATATTATTATTATTATTAATAAATCTGATACTTATATTAATATATTATAATATTAATATTATTAAATTTAATAAATTTAGATTAATAAAATATTAAATTTATTATATTATAATATATATAAATATATCATGTTATATATTAACTCTAGATATATATATATGGGAGGGAAGAACAAAGATTTAGAGTGATAGAGGTGGAGATATAGGGGGATTGATAAGGGAGAGATAGAGATAAACTAAAGAAAAAAGGAGAGGAGCAATGAAGAGCGAGAGAGGGAGACACAAATATGGAGGGGGGGAGAGAGAGAAGGAGAGGGAGAAGGGAGATAGTGGTAGGATTATAGGAGAGAGAGATGGTGGAAGAGAGAGGGGGGTAAGAGAGAAAGGGAGAGAGAGATGACAGAAAAGAGAGCGAGGTAAGAGAGAAAGGGAGATATAGGAAGGATCAGAGAGAGGACTTGAGAGAGGGAGGGATAGAGAGATGGAGTTGGAGGGGGAGAGAGGAAGGGAAGAATAATACAGAGAGAGAGAAGTGGAGAGAGATAAGGAGTGACAAGGGAGAGATGGAAAGAGAGTGTGCATGTTTAGGGGTGAGATAAAGAGACAAAGTAGGATGTATGGAGAGAAGGGGGGAGAGAAGGAGAGAGAAGGAGAGAGGGAGGGTTATAGTAATGTAGTTGGAGAGAGAGAGGGGTAGAAAGAGATAGAAAGAGAGAGAGGGGGGGGGGGGGAGATGGGGGAAGAGAGAGGATTGGAGTGAAATGAGAGAGAGATGGGGGAAGATAGAGGGAGGTAGGAGAGAAATGGAGAGAGAGGAAGGATGAGAGAGAGGAGGAGAGTGATGGGGGAAGAGAGAGTATTGGAGGGAAGAGAGAGAGAGAGAGAGAGAGAGATCAGGGAAGAGAGAGGGAGTTACGAGAGAAAGGGAGACAGAGGAAGGACGAGAGAGATGACTTGAGAGAGAGGAAGAGAGAGGGATCGATAGAGAGATGGATTTGGAGGAGGAGAGAGGTAGGAAATAAGAAATATAGAGTGTGAGAAGTGGAGAGAGAGAAGGAGTGATAAGGGAGAGACAGAGACAGAGCGTGTATGTTTGGCGCTGAGATAAAGAGACAAAGAAGGAGAGATAGAGATAAGGGGGGAGAGAAGGAGAGATAAGGAGAGAGGGAGGGATATAGTAACATAGTTAGTGGGTGAAGAGAGAGAGAGAGAGAGAGATATGAGAGAGAAAGGGAAAGAGAGGATGTGAGAGAGTGGAGAGGATGGGAAAGAGAGATGGACTTGGAGGGGGAGAGAGAGGGAGGTAAGAAGAAAGACATAGAGAGAGAAATGTGGAGAGAGAGAGAGAGAGAGAGAGAGAGAGAGAGAAGGGGAAGATAGAGATATAGATGGAAGATGAAGAGAGGGAAAAAGAGAGATATGGGGAGAGGGAGGGAGTGACAAAGAGATTGATAGATATGGAGTGTGAGAGAATTTGTGTTTAGGGGGGTGATATAGAGAGACAAAAGAGAAGAGATGGAGGGGGATATAGATATGGATGGAGGGTGGAGAGAGGGAAGAATATTTCTTGCACTAGATGGATTGATTTAAGTGGAGATGGTTATTTCTAATCGTATTTGATTATTTTCACTAGATGCATCTATTTTAGTGTAGATATTTATTTCTAATGATATTTGATTACTTTCACTAGATGCATTGATTTCAGTGTAGGTGGTGATTTCTAATACTATTCGATTGCTTGCACTAGATGTGTTGATTTCAATGCAGATGTTGATTTATAATTATATTTGATTGCTTGCACTAGATGCATTGATTTAAATGTAGATGATTTCTAATCCTATTAGATTGTTTGCACTAAATGCATTTATTTCAGTGTAGATGGATATTTCTAATCCTATTTGATTGCTTTGAGTAAATGAATTGATTTCAGTGTAGACGTTGGTTTCTAATCTTATTTTATTGCTTGCATTACGTGCATTGATTTCAGTGTAGAAGTTATTTTCTAATCTTATTTGATTGCTTGCATTAAATGCATTGATTTCAATGTAGATGTTGATTTCTGATTTGATGTAATTGGATATATGATGGCACATTAATTTTGAAGTGATTGGATTAACAATATGCATTGATTTTAGTGTAAGCACAAAAAGTTATTGACAATGTACATTTATTTTTTTGTTATAGTAATTTAACCTATTAATATTGGAGAGAAAGAGAGATAAGGTATCATGTTTACTACAACAACTCGAGCTAAAGGTTCAAATGGTTTACGATTTAAATTTTCTTTATAATCGATATGAAAAGATGACAAAACTAACAAGGGTGACAATAAGAATAGTAGAAGAAAATAGTTTGAGATTGATCACAATGAAGAAGAAAATGATGAGAAGAAGAAGTAGAGTTTAAAAACTCTGTTGAACATGATGATATCTGATGATATTTGATGGTACAAATGTCTTCTGGTTCATCCTTGGGCATGGAGTCTTCTCATTGTCATCAAGTGCCACTCTAGTGGTCAACAGGTATAAAAGCAGGACCTCATTGTAACTTTCAATCATCTTATCATACATTTTTATAAATAATATA